>JAULKK010000001.1:13691360-13702831 GCA_032355705.1 Rubia peregrina | reverse complement strand
AAAATTGAGGGCATTTCTTCGGAGACAATGTTGTTACTTTGGAGCATGAAGGAGAAGAACAACCCTTGTTCCAAATACTAGTTATATTTTGATTCATTGCCCGAGGCATTTAATACAGGTTTAATTTTCCTATGTGATACATGCATTCTTTAAATTCTTTTCAATTTATATGAGGTAGTTCTTAAAGAGATGATGATTATGCGTAAAGTTCCTCCAACCTTTTTGCCAAGATGCTCTCATAGTTATTTGATAAATGTCAGGCTTGAGCTTTGACACAGGAGCTATGATGGCTCTGGACGGAACCACTTTGTTAGAAGAGATAGTGCAAGCAAAAGAGGTGATATTGCGTTGCTACTATTTTCGAAAAACCACATTGGTTGAAAATTGGCTGAATGTCTTGACTAATATTACCGTTGGCTATTTGCATATTGGAAGAGCAGAAAGATTCCTGAACATTTGGAATAGTTATTCAGAAGAGGCATACTCCTTTTCTTGATCTAAGAATAACTGCAGCTGCAGTTTCGAATTTCCTCTTCATTTTTGCAGAAGCTTTTATTCTAAGCTCATTCTGGATTGAATGAGTTATGAGTCTAGTCTGATTGGCTGAAGTCCGGCTTTCTGCTGGAACGGTTTGACTATTGTTTGATGCAGAAAAGAATCTGCATTTCTTTATCAGAGTTGAAACGTTGATAGCCTAAGACATTATATTAGCAAAACCTAGCTGGAAGTGTTTCTTGAGATTCAAAAGTTATAATTGTAACTGTTTTTCTATGTTCTTGCAGTACCTGCGTATCCAATACGAACAGTTATTTCCTGCCTTGTCCGAGAATTTTCCTAATGCATTTCCACCCGAGCTTTATACATGGACGCAATTTATGTGGGCTTGTGAGCTCTTGTATTCAAACAGTATGAAAATCATGTTTGCTGATGGAAGGCTCACGACATGCTTAGTTCCTATTGATGGTTTTCTCAATCACTCGGTCAGCTCATCTCAAACTTTTCCACTTTCTTTCTGGATTTTGGTTTGTAACGTTGTATCACAGAATCATCTGTAAACAGTAGTCGAGATTATAATCTTATCAGTGCAATGAAGATCCAATAAAATGACCAACTAATACAGAGTCATGGCTATCTGGCTTTGCAAAACCTTCCCAGGATATTTTCTTCATACATTTCAATTTTCTTGCTATTTCTTCTTGCTGATTTCTTTTCTTTGGCAGACATGCCCACACATATTGCACTATGGCAAAGTGGATCTTGTAACAAATTCAGTGAAGTTTCCTTTGTCAAGACCATGCAATGCAGGAGAACAATGCTTCCTTAGTTATGGCAATTTGTCCAGCTCACATCTACTCACATTCTATGGCTTCATGCCTAAACAAGAAAATCCGTACGACACTATCCACTGGGAAAGTTATCTCAGCATGCAGCAGCTGAAACTTGAAATGTTCCTCACGTCATGTTTGTAGAAAACATAGCGCATAGTTAAATGTTTCTCATAATCAATAATATAATGTTACTCACTCTCACATTGTTATCTGTCAGATATTGATGTTGCTGCATATGAAGATTTTGAGGATGGGAGAGCTAGCGAATGGGAAACTCACATGGTCTGGGGTACCTGGTTCTCAAACAACACGGATATTTAATTACGGATTGCCTCCTCCATTACTTGATCATCTGCGCAGAGCTCGTGGTTCTGCACTGCATACAAAGACCCGTGTAATGTTCTACACTAAATCGCGTTCACTGGCGCTTCTCATTCATACATCATACCGTAGTAAGCATGCGTATGATTATGCTCTTACTCTGCACATTGTTACTCTCTCTGCATGCAGGATAACCTGGAGATTGAACTTGAAGTGCTCGAAGTCCTTCGCTCGACCTTTGAAAGCATGATGCAGCCTCTGGGCGAGACAGAACTCGATGACGGGTAAACAGCAGTTACCATCATCATGCAGTGTATTGTCATTAGAACAGCATACAAATAATTTCATTTCTGAATGTTCGATATCTCTCAGGATGAGAAGCTTGCTGAGGATTTCAGAGACTTGCAGAGGAGAATAATCACCTCCATCGTGACATCATGTAGATGCAGTGCAGGTCGTGAATTGTTGGAACATGAACTCAGTATTTTAGCAGAATGAAGGCTAGAAAACTTGCTCCAAATCCGGTCTACTATAAAAAGCTAGCAAGAACTTATATTTTAGTTTCGAGTCTCTCCAGGAGACCGTCTCATGGAGAGACCAAGGATATAGGGAAGAACAACAAAATATAATAATAGTAAGTTTTAAAATTTGGGGGTTAAAGTATTAATACTTTAGATTTGGGGTATTCTAAAAACTTAAAAGAAATTTAAGGGTTTATTTGCAAATTGCCAAGAACTAGAAAAACCCTCAGCTTCCTTCACCTGTCATCGCCTTCTTCCACCTTCTTTGGTGCTGTCCTTCGCCTGTCGTTCTGTACCAACGAGTTCCTATGTTACACTATGTGCCGTCGTCTCTCTGCATTGTTGTCCCTATGATTGGTCGAAAAATCTCTGATGATGAGGAGATGAATTCATTGCCTAGGCCTCAAATTTGTATTGCTGGATTTAGCCCATTTTCTCTAGGTTTAACCTCACAACGATGACTATCAATCCAATTTGCTGGGAGCGATGTTGAGGAGACAAATTTGTTGTGTAGCCATTAATTCGCCGGCCTCGACGGTGTCAAAGGTGCATCGAGGTGACAATCAGAGGATCAATCTAGTGTGGAAACCGTCAGCGGCAATCAGAGGATTTTTCTAGAGGTTGATTCGCCGTCGTAAAGTCTGAGGTTGAATTGTCGCCGTCACTTAGGAAGCCGCATGAAGGAGGAAGTTGCCAGTGAATTTGCCGTCACGAATTGAGCAACCGGTGGGTAAGTTTGGGTGGTGGTGTTTTCCTGGCATTTGGTGGTGTTTTTTGGGAAGTGCCGAATGTTTTCCGATGTTTCCCCACTACGTGGTGGTGTTTTTTCACCATAAACTGGATGGGTCCGAGTTCGATTTCGGGTAATTTTTGGGTTGAAATTGGGCTTAGTTGGTTTGGGCTTGACCATTTGAATCTTGTTTTGTGTTTGGCCTGATTTTTAAAGTTCATGCCTAAATAATAATTCATCAAATTAAGATGGTGAAACATCAATTTTTGTATTAAAAGGAACGTTAAATAAATTAGTTTAAAATTATATAAAAATACCAAATAACCTAAATTGAAATAAATAAACATCAATATATAACATTAAAATATACATCAAGTTAAAATATTTAAACATCAAATAAAAAATTAAAAGCACACAAAATTAAAATAGTTAAACATCAAATGATAACACTAAAAAATACACATCAAAATAAAAAGTAGTTGAAACGTCAAATGAGAACACTAAAATATAAAATTCACATGAATTTTAAAACATCAAAGTGTCTAACAAAATGTGACACTAATATAATAAAAAAATGTATTGAATTTAAAAAACATTTCACGTGATTGAAATATCAAGAACACACTATATAAATATAATATTTGAAAATAAAATAAAATAAACATCAATATCAATTTTTGAAAGGACACATTGAAAACTAACACATCAATCAAAATGAAAGTATAAATCATAATTTTAAATTTAAGATGATAAAATATCACTCACTAATGCCAACATGTATAAAGTGTCAAAAATTTAGCATGCAAACATAAGAATTACAACAAAAGATCAAAATTCAACTTTAAAACACATGATTTTAGTAGATAAAAAAACTCATGTTAAAACATCAGAAGATTTGATTGAAACATCAAGTATTAAAAATGAAATATCAAGTCATGTAGTAAAATCTCGCGCATTGTGAGAAAATGACGGGAAAAAAATAAATTGATCTACGAATTTAGCAACCCCAAAAAGTGGTATTTACACCTAGATTCTTCCTTCCTCTCTCAAATTTTCTTTAATTATATATGAAACTCCATCTCTAATTAAAATTTACTATATTACACATTAATCATTGGTCTCGCTATGAGAAGGTCTTATACAAAGACTTAGCTTCTTTTTTTAATCATAAAATATGAAGAGTTCGTCTCTTAAAAGACGGTCTTTCCATAAATTATGGAAAGACCAAGGTTTAAAGTGAAAATTAGAAGAAATAAAGATAAAATTTTTGAGTTGTATGAATTGAGTTATAAAGTTTATAACTACTACACATTGCATAATAATTTTTTTATATTACAACTAAGACCTTTTACCTTTTATTATTCTAATAAAACCTCATTTTCCCATAAACTTATGAAGAGACGATGTTTCCCAATACTTTGCCTAATACTCCCTCTGTCCCACCATTATTGACATATTTAATTTTTCAAAGTCAAATTTGAAAAAAAAATGACTCTAAATATGAACTAATATATTTATAATAAATATATCATGTGAGATATTGTTGGATTCATCTGAACATCTATTTTCTAAATATTAAGTTTTATGTGAAAATGTTATATGTAACTAGAGTTATTGACGGTCAAACATGATCATTGAAGACTGTGAAAAAGTAAATATACCAAAGACATAAACCATATCATTCCTGGGCCTGGAAATCAATACTGTGGGGAAAGGAATTGTAGTAAACTTAAATGGGTAGTTAGATCAGGACAACAAATATCTATAGGAGACAACTGGATTCCTGGGAATTCAGTGACACGGCCACAACTTGTAGCACAGTCTAACATGAGTCTAAATGTGGCTCATTTAATTAACAACTACAGACAATGGAGGCTACCTCTTATCAGAGTACTCTATCCACCATTAGCAGTGAAACAGATCTTACAGATTCATATCCCAACAAATCCGGACCAGAGGGATACACAGATATGGCCATACATAACTGATGGTGAATATAATGTCAAGTCAGGATACAATGTCCAAGTTTCACAAGGTTGTCAGATTCAATTCGGATCGCAGACACAGAGTCTTCATAACTGGAAGGATTTATGGAATCTTAAGCTGCCAAGAAGGATATTGGTGCATACATGGCATATTTTGCATAATGCTCTACCAATAACGCCAAATTTACAGCATCAGAATATCATACAAGACCCAACATGCCAATTGTGCAATATAAATATGCAGGAAAATATATGTCATACTTTTCTGGAATGCACAAATGCACAACAGGTATGGAGAATTTCACCTTTGGGATTCAATTTTGCAATTGGCACTTCGATTTCATTCTCAACTTGGTTCTGGGATTGGTTTACGAAGGCACCAGATCAGGAGTCCATTTGTCTTTCTCTATGCCTTCTCTGACAAATTTGGAAAAGACAAAATCAAAAACTGTTCAACGGTTAAGGAGTAGACCCCTAATTGCAGCTAATCTAGCAACAATTGACTTACAGGTTCACCAAAGATTTCACCAATCAACATATATTGAGGAAGTTGGGAACTTAACTGGAGAACGTTTTCATATCACCCAACCGGTTCGAGCCTGGAACACCAGGGATCGGGTGCTGAAATTTGATGGAGCATACTGGGCAGAGAGGGTCACGCTGCAGCTACCAGGTCTATCTTACAACGCAATTGCTTAGACACACAAACACATAGAATTCATTCTCCTTCTCAGTCAGCCCTTGGAGTGGAGGCTATTGGTTGCCTCCAGGGTTTGAAGATGGTAAGGCAAATTGGTCTCGATAGTCTAAATATTTTGTCTGATTGTCAAGTTCTGGTCAACTTGATACAGGATCAGCATAAGGATCCCCCTTGGCAAGTGGCAATTATAGTGCAGGAAATTAGGGACATCTCAACTCAGTTTATTAGTATTTCTTTTGTCAAAATTTGTAGGAGTTTGCTGATTAGGGAACATAGCTTCGCTAATGCCACAAACTGTAATACTTTAAATTGTCATTAATAATATGTAAGTATTTCATAAAAAAAACTTCACAGTCCATGATATTCTCACATTGTGTTGGTTGGCTTCTGGTGGGAAAGATAGAGTCATAAAGATACAAATAATGGAGTCTGAATCCGGGTGGTTGTTGGATGGCCCATGCCCAACAACACCAAAGCCACTTGCCTTGCTGCGCTTCAATCCTAAATGTTGTTTGGATAAATTACAAAGATATCCTCAAATTTCAGTTAGATTAAAAAATCACGCTCTACAGTTTAACTAATTCGGTAACAGTCTATTACCCTCTTGACCAACCTATTAATGCCAATTTTCAAAACTGATTCATGAACCATTAATCCATTATCATCTTCTAGTCATCTGAAACTGGAATTATTCCATCAATAGAACAATAATTACCCCCTTCGTTCTTTTGTGTATGGCATCGGAGATTTAATTGTTTAAATTTAGATGAATGGAATAAGCGGATGAAATAGAACTTCATAAGTTATATATATATAATGAGTGGATAAAATAGAAAGATTTTTTTATCAAAAATACAAAGTATTCAAATGCAAAAGTTACAATACAAAAAAATAAAGTATAGCTCCGTAGGGGTGTTTAGAAAAACCCGACCCGTTCATCCACCGGCCCGATTTAAAATAATTGGATTTCAGGGTGGGATACCCAACCCAGAAATTTTACATTTTAACGGGTCCGGACCAGAGCTGAAAAATGCTATTTTTGGGTATCCGGGATACCCGGTAAAGTTCAAATATATTTAATTAATTTAATATTATAAAATATCTTCTACATATTTACTCCCAATTCTTAGTTGTCGATACATATGTAATATTAATTATTAAATAATGTAATTTTAAAATAATATTCAAGTGCTAAATTTTCAATCATTCTCTTTCAACCTCGAATTCTCAATTGTTCCTTCTGAGTTCCGTTTTTTTCCTTTCAGCTTCACATTTTTAGTTAGGCCCACATCCACAAGCTTATTTAGATGTACATCCAATTGGAATTTTGTACATTTGGTTTTCACAAATTTCACATCAAACTTTCATAAACTCTCCACTAAATTTAAAAAAAATTTACGCAATGATTTTTCCTATCTTTTCAACATATTTAGTTAAGTTCATCCAAACTAGGGAATGATGATGATGAATACAAACTTGTTACTCTAGTAATCATTATATGTTGAATTTTTAAGTGATAAAAGGTGACAGTTATTTGTACAAAAAATGTCACGAGAATTCAATTGTTAAACTTCATTGCCAATATCGTAATGATATTTTTCTCGCACTAATACAATTTAATGTAGTATAATGAAATAATAATTTATCTCAAAATTTAAATTTTAAACGGGTCAACGGGTACCATATTATTCTGCCCAATCAATCTGACCCAAATTGCGGGTACCTAATTCTTCCGGGTTGGGTCACGGAACACATTTTCAGCTACCCACACATGTGGATATCCGGATGTGCAGGTACCCGCATTTAAACACCCCTATAGTACTCTGTATCATACGTAGGGGAACAGAGAGATTTCATACTCCCTCCGTCCTAGACTAAATTACATATAATCTTTTTTACGGTTTTCGAGAAACGTGTTTGACCGTTAATATGTTTAATTACATATAATGACAAGAAATAAAAAGTTGATATGTAGAAACTACTTATTATGATGAATCTAACAATATCACATACAATAATATTATTGTTGATATATCAATTCAAATATGCGATCAAAGTTTAATCGTGTTGACTGTCTAACAGCATGTGTGCAATTTAGTTTGGTAAAAAGGGAGTACCATTTGTGGTTCTTTTGGGGACGGAATAGTTAATAGTAGGAGTTTTCAAATTGCTCGACTCGACCCAACCCGACACGTTTTGACTTGGCCCATATGGGTCGGGTTGGGTCAATGTGAGTCGGGTCAAAATAGTTCGGGCTGGATTTTGACCCAAATCGACTTGTTTTGACTCTTTTGTAATTTTACCCCATTTTCTTAAAAAATAAAATAAAAAAGAATTAGTTTAATACAACATACCCACCATTAATTTAATTCATAAAAAGTTTAATATTCTTGAATTTTCTTTTATAAAACTAAAAATAATTTTGTAAAGCTACTATTAATTATAAATAATATATTTATTAATATATGAAATATATATTCATAATTGTATAAATAAATTTTAGTAAAATTACATTTTTAAATGAAATATTAAAATTATTCTAACTAAGTAAAATGAAAATAATTGTATTTTCTTTATTAAGTGAATAATATATAATAATATATAATATAATATAATTATTTTAAATTATATAAAAAATAAATCATAATTTATTTATTATTTAAATATTATTACATTTAAAATAATATATTTTATTTAAATAAATTATTTAAAAATTACTATTTTATATGATTTTGGTTGATTTGGCCCAATTTAGGTTGACACATGACCCAGTTCGACCCTAAACTATGGGAATTTTGACCCGACCAGTCCCGACTCATTTGTCCCATAATTTTGGATTAATTTGAACCGGAACAGCTGGCCCGTTCAAACCCGCCCCGATCCATGAACACCCCTAGTTAATAGGGTATTCTAATTTGTTTGAATTACAAGCTATGATTTATAATTTCATCAAAATAAGAAGAGATGTTTGCAATTTTGCAGTTTTCAAGTCCTAATGGACATTTTCAAGTATCCACTACCGGCTGGCACTTCGATAAACATTGATTGACAATTCCCAACTCACAATTTATTTTGTCCTTTTCTTTAACCGCCGACGCCTTCTTATGACTTGGACTTGGACCTAAAAATGGAGTTGAGTTGAAAATACTCCCTCCCTTCGTTGGATATGCCACACTTTCTTTTTTGGGTTATTTTTATGAATTTGACACACTTTCTTTTTGGGTTATTTTTATGAATTTGACACATTTTCCTTTTATGGCAAGATTCCTTCAATTTTATCCATTTATTTTACTTTTTCTTTCTAAATTCAATTTCATATGCTCATTTTATTCAGTTAAATCCAAGAACCTAGAGTTATGGTGTCACATCCAACGATACGGATATAGTATTAAAAATGAGTTACTCCCTCCTTCCTTTTTTTAGTGTCTTACATCACTATTCATCAATAAAGTTGATGTTTGTATTGGAAAATACATAAATTTATAAGTGTTAAAAATATCACATGAGATACTGCTACATTCATCATAATACATATTTTTATAATATTTAATTTTCATAATTTTATTTTAAAACATATTTTAAGATATTAAAATAATAAAATCATCATTGAATAGTGACAAAAGGGGAAGTAAGACACTAAAAGAGGGACGGAGGGAATAAGATTGTTGGAGTTTAGTTAAGATAGATTATTGGAGTTGAGGAGAGTTAAACTTAACTAAAAAGAAAAACTGAATTGAATTGAATTCTAATCGAAATGAATGGACTAAACTAAAATTAAGTATAATGAAAAACATTGATAATAGACCTACTAAACGAGTTCATTTTTGTCAAATTAAAAATAATTGAACTGAACTTATCTAAATTCAGCAAAATTGAAATAAGTTGAAAGGAAATGACTTGATTAAACTAAAATTAAACATTTATAATATGTATGCTTTTCATATTCTTACATTTCGATTTAAATAACATTTACTACTATAAGTTTAATATTTAAAATAAGTTTCGTAACAATTTGAATTGAAAAAAGAAGAAGAAAATAGTTGAGCTTAGAAGAGTTGGGATGGAATTATCAGAGATTATTGGAATTAAAATAAGATTGTTGAATGTGAATTACAATTAATGGAGTAGAGTTGAGATTATTATAGATGAGATGAACTTATTAGAACTGAACTGAGATAAAAGTAATACCACCTCCATCCCAAAATAAACTTCCTAATTTGATATTCTGAAGTCAAACTAAACAAAGTTCAACCATTAAATCATCTTACTATATATATAGGATTATTATCATGTGATATTTTTTTAGATTCATTATAGCACATATTTTTAAAGTATTATTTTCAGATTTTTCTTACATACATAAAAGAAATTGAAATTCAAAAGGAAAATATATTAATAGTTAATAGTTGATGCAGCTGGCTCATAAAAATCAAATTAAAAATTTTATGACCAGACATAACCTTATTATTTTACAATTATTCCCCGCCATCTAATTATCCACGCATTTTAAGGAGCATTTATCAGATGCAGTGCAGCGCATATCCTACACCTGCTTTATTGTCGGCCAATGGGAATCACCACGTCCAACTCTTTCCCTAATGGAGAAAAATTAATATGATTCATTTTTCATAGTCTTTTGTCACTTTTCATTTTAGGATAGGTTTTTGTGAAAATTACCCGTCAGATCGATTGGTTAGATTAATTACGATTTTTTATTTAAATAAATTGTATATATATTATAATGGGAAGGGTTCAATACACTCCCTTATTCATACACCAATTTTACAACAAATTCTAACCATCCATCTAACATGATCCAATGGTTGAGATCATGTTAATCTATTTTTAATAAATCTATTTTTAGTAAATTAATCTCAACCATTGGATCACGTTAGATGGATGGTTGGGATTTGGTGTAAAAATGGTGTATAAATAAGGGAGTGTATTGAACTCTTCCCATTATAATTATTTATATATGTATTACATCTTAAAAGTTTTCTAAAATTATAAAAATCTTGTTGCAATAAATAAAAACAAACACTAAATCATCTCATTAGTTACATCAATTATAAATTATATCGTCTAACAGTTATTCAGTTTAAAATAAAATTTTGTGTAGTTTTTTTTTTATCTTGACTACTTCTCCTTTTGATAAATCCTATATTATTTATAGAGTGAGTTTCCTGACAGACGGTCTGTCCATAAGTTTATTGGTTAGAGACTTAGATGCAATTAATGGAAAATGTAGTAAGTTTTCATGGGTCTTGGATTAGAATATGGACCAGGTATAATTCATCATTCATTCTTCTTCTTTGTCTGGTCTGCAAAAATTTCTCCTTCCTTGATGATTAATTCCTCAAACATTCCTTCTTCAATCATTCTTTCTTCTTCAATCTACAACTTCCTTCTTCTTCTCCAAACATCCCTCATTTTTTATCGAATAACTTCCTTCGTTTTCGATCATTGAATTTTTGAAAATTCTTGTAAAATTGTAATTGCCGCGAAAGCATATTGCGAACTGTTAGGAACAATTGATCGACAATCCTACTCCTGAGAATTCGGCACGGCGTGCAATTTTTCGAGTGAACTTTTTTTCGATCGATCTAATTTTTCCCCGGTGAGCACTTCAAACGATCGGTTAGTGTCCGCAAAATTTGCGACCATCCCTTCGCCTTGCAACGAGATCTACATCAACGAATTTCAGTTTTAATTGAATCAAATTCAATTTCAAGAGGATGAAATTTCGCTCAGTATTGTCCAAGATATGAATTTTTCACATCCGATTGAGTTTATGTTGTTGAATTTCCTTCGATGGAAATTATTGTTGTTGAAACTTCTGAATGTATTCTGCTGCTATGAACATGTTAAAAACATGTGACAAATATT
>JAULKK010000001.1:13678753-13688753 GCA_032355705.1 Rubia peregrina | reverse complement strand
GTGCTACAAATTTACATTCCAGCACCGCCATACTTAGGCACCAGTATTTCAAGGGGTCGAAATACCAGTGCCTATGCTCATTTGAACCGGTGCTCGTAAATAGGCGATCAATAAAAAAATTCAACCAGTAAGAATAAACTCACCGACCAAAATATGACACCCGAAAAATTCATAAAGAACAATAGGACGAACAAAACACACAAAAAAACCCAGAAGTTCATGTAAAAAACTGGAAAATTCATAACCACAACTCAAAAGTTCATTACATATATCTGAAAAACATAACCCACACTTCATGAAACAAACTAAACCTAAACATAGATTAACATCAGTTAGTATAAATACTAGAACCTAATCTCCATAAACCCTTGATTACATCAACGAGCTAGAACCGTGAAGGTGAGGTCGGACGCAAGGGCTGGGGCGCGGTCGAACGCGGTGAGGGTTGATCTGAGCTGAACCCGGCGATGAGTGGAGCGCGGGGAGATGGCGTCGAAGCAGTTGCACTGCGGCGGTGAAGACAGCGACCGGGGAACGACGCAGAGATAGAGAAGATTAAGGTCTAGAAGGTGAAGCGGCGAAAACAGTGCGCTCGAAGATGTGCGACCGAAGCGCGGCGGCAGCAGAGAAGCGTCAGAGACAACGATGACGGATCAGGAGGAGCTGTTGTGGATTATCAAAGAGGAGGAAGTGAGGGTTATTATGAGATAATGGTTTTATATGATTTGGGTTGGGGTGCTCAAACTTGGTCCAAGTTAGGTTTTTTGTTTTTTTCAAAGTACCTAGCAGCGGTATGGAAACCGGTGCCTATGATGATCATGCATGTGCTAGATATTTCAAATGCAGCTGCGTGACACTGCTTTCAATTGTCGTTTAAATTTTTTCCACCCGAGAACAAATGTAAGAATATTCTAAGTACCTAGCAACGGTATGGAAACCAGTTCCTATAGTGATCATACCGGTGCTAGATGCTTCAAAAGCAGCTATGTGGCCATACTTTAAATGGGTAGTTTAATTTTTTTCCACTCGAGAACAAAGAGAAGAAAATATACTATGTACCTAGCACCGGTATGGAAACCGGTGCTTATGGTGATCATACCGGTGCCTATGTATTTCAAAAGCAGTTGCATGACGCTGCTTTAAATGGCGTTTTAATTTTTCCCCTCCCTAGAGAAAAGAGAAGAAAAATATTCTAAGTACCTATCACTGGTAGTCAGATCGGTGCTTATGATGGTGCTACCGGTACTCATAAAAAATCCTTCAAAATATTGGACGAAAATTCAAAATTTTCATTTTCTGCTTCGTAGTAGAACTGGTAAGATTGAAAACAATGCCGGTACTAGTGTATTTTGCCCTCTAAGTTAACCTTTTCATTTTTACAATTAGGTCCATGTAATAAATTTGGAGGCGAAGAATCACAAAATTGGAGAAACCAATACGCAATTAAATAAGAGATGATTACGTTATTGAAATTTGGGCTACAATGGGTGAGCGTAAGAGCCCGTACCATAATTCTTGGAAAATTGCACTATGGCCCAAAATCACGTAACTCCATTACCCATTGCTCCAAAATACATGATTTTTTTGTTATTCTTGCCTAAATACAGAAATATGAAGTAAATGATTATTTTGGTGAAATGTTAAAAAGTGCTAGTATATGTTCAAGAGTAATTTATGGTTGATTACTTAGCAATTACAAAGTGAAATTGGAAAGGATTATGGATATGTTCTTGTGTCTGGTTGTTGAATATTCCCTTAAGAACATGAAAAATACATTGGGGGTATATATGGTAGGATCACATTTGAGCGGATTTCAATTTGGAGTTAGGGGTAAAGTTTTTTACTTTTTGCACTTAAATCCCTCCAAGAAAGTTGGAGTCGTTGAATCACGAAATTGACGGCACCAAAATGCAATTCAACAATATAATATGCTACTTTGCAATTTGGACATGTATGGGTGAACGAAAGGGTCTCGAAAGTCAACATTTATTACTTCTATAAATTCTTGGAAATGCACACTACGGCCCAAAATTGTGTTACCCTATTACACATTGCTCCAAAATGCATGATTTTTGTTATTCATGCCCAAATATAGAAATATAAAATAAATATTTTTCTGGTGAAAAATTGAAAAGTGCTAGTACATGTTCTATAGTAACTTATGGTTGATTACTTAGAAGTTACAAAGTGAAATCGGAAAGAATTATGGATACATTCTTTTGTCCCATTTTTGATAAATACCCCTACAAACATGAAAAATGCATTGGGGGCTTGTATGGTTGGATCACTTTCGAGCGGATTTCAATTTGGAGTTACGAGTAAAAATTTTACCTTTTGCACTTAGGTTCCTCCAAAAAAAGTTGAAGTTGTGAATCACAAAATTGGCAGCACCAAAATGCAATTAAATAATGTACTATTGCTACTTTACGATTTTGGCATGTATGGGCAAACGAAAGGGCCTCGAAAGTAAACATTAATCACTTCTATAATTTTTTGGAAAATTATACTTTGACCCAAAATCGTGTTACCCCATAACCATTGCTCCAAAATACATGATTTTTATTATTATTATTGTCTTAGTTTAGAAATATAAAATAGATATTTTTTGGTCAAATATTGAAAAGCACTAGTACATGTTCAAGAGTAATCATACAACAAACCCATTTTTTTAATTAAATGTACCGGTGCTAGCTATTTTTCCACCACAATTTTACCCACTAAAATTACTATTCCAGTGATAAGCACCAGTATTAGCACCGGTATATGTCATTCAGTCAAAATTGATGCAGAAAAATATTAAATTCAGACATTTTTTCTTCAAAGGCACTGGTATCTAGCACCGATTTTCAATGAACCGGTGTTGAATTTTATTCAAAGGCACTGGTATTTTGATTTATTTTCCATATACCGGTGCTTATGTAATTCCTAGCACCGGTATTGCTCTCCCAGCCCTAACATACCAGTGCCTGTATATTTGTTTTCCAGTTGTGATTAGATACAATTGCCTTCTTCCTTATTGTTGAAGAAGGCAGGGAATGGTTGATGGTGGGTGGTGGTGACGAGAGGGCATAGGGGGCATTTTAGCCTTTACCTCTAGCCATTTCTCTCTCTGCAGAAAGGGTTGGGACAAAGGAAATAGTAACTTTTGCCTGAAATACCTAATCATTAATTTAAAACGAGTACTTATATTTTTACTTTTTGTCCATTGTAGTTTTTTTTATCAAGTTGGCATGTTTGAATCTATCAAAGCCTTTAATTTTTTTTAAAAATTTTTTTGTCTATAATATTTTTTTACACTATTACTATTTGCGACTGTGAATTGATTTGTTGCTAGATTTGGGAATGAACTTGGAGGATTTTGTCTTTTTGTCGGTTTGATCATTGATTGATGTAAATATTGTCATTAGAAGCGACAACTAATCATGAATATTAATTAATTGTTTAGATTCAAGTTGAGGATGAGTTTGAATTTGTATTTATTGTTGGTTTGAGGTTGCAGGTAGGAGTGACAACTATGTCGTGATTGTCTTTAGGATTGAATTGCATCGAGGTTAATGATGAATTTGGAAGGTTCTTTCTTTGTGTCATGTAGCCACTACGACGATTAATATATTTTAGTTTAAAAGACACAATTGAGCCATTGGTGTTCCAGTGGGCAGAAGTTTCGTCTAGGATGGATGGTCGGTCACATTGGGTTACAATGCTTAGGGAGTTATTGCCAGAGTTAATTAATAGCAATATAGATTCCCGAGGGAGGTGAGGGTTAGAAGGTAGCCAATAAAGCACACTCTAACTATACCCGAGGGAGGTGAGAGATGATGATAAGAGATGTTATCAGGGATTCAACGTTGTGATTAAGGCATTAGAGTAGATCAATTCATCGAGTATCAAAATAATAAACCGAGGATCAATTAATAGTATAAACATTTGAACCAAATGTCCCAATTTTTTTATTATAGAATTTTCTTTTATAACTCACGTTGTAGGTGCATGTTAGTTAGTGTAGTTCTAGTTTCTTACTTTGCATATTCCCCCCAAATACTAGGTGACACTAGTGTATGAGTTTCTACACTATGTAAACACTCGACTGGACCCATTTTCTTTGTGAATGATCTCAACTTACCACTAATTATTCTATAGTAGTTAGCATCATTAGGGTATAAATTTTATTTTAGATTGGCACGTTAGCTAGCGGCTTCCGTGCATGCCAGCAGGATTTTGGGCCATCATGTGTACTTTTAAAAATTAGTAGGATGTGTTCTCCCTCCTTTTGCATTGACCCATGCCAATTTGAGGAAAATGGAGGGAACAATTTAGGCCATATAACCACATTTAAGCTGCTAATCTATTTTCTGCATTTTTATCAAATTGATGATGTCAGTGATACTGTGCACGATGTCAGTGAAAAAAATTACCCCTTCCCTTTTCTCACTTCATACATGCCACATCAGTATAAATAGATGAGTCAAAAGTAATTCCGTCATTTTAACGGAATGAAGGAAGTATATTTTTTTAACTCATTTCAAATTATACAAGTTACGATTTATAAATTTAATTAATACTAGTAAACTTTTGTTTGTACATAAATTATGATATTATCATGCAATATATCATCAGATTTAATGTAAATAATTTTTTCCCATAACATCAACGTTAATTATTGTTAATTATATACTATTGAAATGCAAAATCTTGTTTTAAATCGTTTAACTATTAGACAAAATTATTTATAATTAACATGGTGATTTCATATTTATTTTCATTTATTGAAATGAGATTCTCATAATTTAATTATTTTTATAAATATATCATAAAATATAAATAATTATAATACTACTTTAGAAATTATAGAAACAAAGTTTATCATGATTAGTCTAACCGTTTGATGGTCTGCCAAAACATTTGAAATAGAGTGGGTCTCCTAAGAGCAAATACAATGGGTGAGTGGGGGAGTGAAGTTTGGGGAGTGATGGGGAGTGATGTAAAGTGGCGGGAGAGAGAAATGGCAAGGACACGAGAGGAGGGAGTGCAAAAATGCACTCTTGAAAACTCTCCACATGGGATGAGTTTCATGTGGTGAGTTGAGGATTTTAATGAGATAAATTGTATATTATGGTTCAATGGTATTGAGTCATATGTCTTTCTAATTTATATTTTTGCTCCAATGTATTTAAATGGATAAAACACAATTATCTCCAAAATCTAAAATATAAAAATGATACCAAAATTCCTGAAATTTTTTTCCTCTATAAATAGAGACCAACATTCTTGATTCATTACTTTGCTACTAATTATTTTTATATGCTTACGAAAATTGTATTTCTATAGATACATTAATATATATATATATATATATCATATTCAAAATATATATGTTGTAGTAAATATTAGATTGTAGAAATATAAAAATGTGTGAAAGAAAATGAAAATGATGTGGAGACAATGATGATGTGGAATTGCATTATGATTGTGGAGTTAAATTGGAGATGATAGTTTTGGTGAGAGTAGTTTAAGAGAGAGAGAGTGATTATATTATTTAAAAATTGAAAAAGTGGGAGTTATGGTGAGTTAAGGTGAGTGGCCATCGTAGATGCTCTAACAGGCGGCCTGTGTAAGTACACTTATTTTTTTTACTTTATACATTGTATTTGTTAAATTACATACTCCCTACTTCCCAACTCAGATTGCACACTTACTTTTTGGACACTATTTTCTATCAAAATTTGACTGCATATTTACATAGATATAGGAGTAGTTGATTTCATCGTAATACGTAATTTCTAAATATCAATTTTTCCCGTTATTATACGTAGTTAAACATATTAACGGTCAAACATGTTTCTTTAACAACGTGATAATGATTGTTGCGCAATTTGACCTGGGACGGAGAGTGTACTAAACTTTAAATTTAAAAATAAATTTTTTACATTATATATATATTTTATATTTTCACATTCAAATATACATATTTCTTGTTTTAACTTTTAAAATACAATGTTAAAATTATAACATTTAAAATAAAAAGTATAGTGAACTGTCCATAAGTTCAAGGAAAGACAGCATTTCCTGAAACTTTCACTTTAAAATATTGATGATAATTAAATATTTTTTCGGGTAATTCTAAAAAGTTAGTGTCCAACGTGGATAAAGGAAGTATTAAATGATACTCTAGTAAAATTTATTTTTTGAGAAACCAAAGTAGTAAAAAAGAGAGAAAATGATAATTTTGACATCCACTTTTAGGTAAAATTATAGGTTTCATTCTTTTTTTTGTAGATGGTTCTAAAATGTCTCATATTATTATGAAATATTCTCAATTTTTCTCACAAACTCTTAAGTGGATTAAGTGAGTCAACATTGAGTCGATTTTTCTAATAATTATAGTGTCGCTATTGGGAAACAAGAAATATGGAAAGCAAGAACGATGGAAGAAATAATGAGTATGGTTTGTTTGGTGTTCGAAACATAGTGGATGAGGTAATGAAGAAAAAATGAGAAAAATTTTAAAAAAGAATTTGACATTAAAAGTTTTAAATTATATATTTTTAAATATCAGTAACCGTTGAAGCGTCCATTAAATTAATTAAAACATGCTATGTTCCATAAAAAATAAAATAGAAATATTTCATAATAATTTGGAAACTTTTTAGCATGGACAAAAATAGGAAACTAAATTGTCATTTTCTCTTTAAAAAAATTCCAATTTTTTTTTTAAAAAATTGGGATCAATTTAGGCACGAAGTAAATGGAATTGTGAGTGGGTTGCTCAGGTTTGCAAGCATACACCCGAAACAGCAGATCGAAACCCGGTTCATCTGGCACTAGAAAATCTGAAAAAACAGCTGAAAGAGAAAAGAATATATACGTATAAAGAAACAAGAATGCGTTCTTCAAATTTCAATTAGTTTTTCCCCACCAGAAATTGATTAAAGCCAACAACAAGAGAAAGGGAGAGCAGGAAGAGATTCGCTGCTACGTCTCTCTCTCTCTTCCTTTCTGTTGTCTTAGCTTTTTCTTTCTCTCTCTTCCTTCTTTGCGGCAAAGAAGGGAGGAGAGGAAAAGCTTGATTTTTGAAGAAAACCCGTGTGTTATTGAAGCTGGGTTTTGATTTTTTTGCGGTAAAGCAAAGGAATTTGAAGGGAAATTGGAAAAAAATGTTGGTGGCCAACAGCTTTGATCTATGGCAAAGGGACACCTTTTTCTCCGCTGCTGAGGAAGTTCAGCAATCTGCTGATATGTATGGTTGTTTTTTCTGGGTTTTTCTGATTATTCTTCATATGTTATAGGTTTTTTATTCTTCTTCTGGATTCTAGCTAGTTTCGGTATCTATGGTTATGATGCAGGGCTGAGAATGTTTAGATGAAATTGCATATGGATTATAGAATAGTGCAAGATTATAGTAGAATATTTTCGGATGATGATATGTGCCTGTAATCTGTGTGCCGAAATTCAAAGTTCTGATTGTATGTGGTAAATGTATTTTTGGCTCTATGTTGATGGCTCGTTTGCTTTTTTTATGTGGTCAGAATGGAATCAGCATATAGGCTATGGTTGCGAGAGAGGAAAGAGGGAATGAGACCTCAGTTTTGGGGTGACCTGACAAGGGAGCTTCAAATGTCTTTGGGCACTGCAAAATGGCAGGTTGGATTTCATACATTAACTTGAATAGTGGATATGAATTTAGTTCCACTGAATTGTGGAAGTACTGTGGTTTTCAGTTTGCTGTCGATAATCTTGTGTCTTTTTACTGTTGTTAGTTGGAGGAGTTTGAAAAGGCTGTCGGATGGAGCTACAGAAGGAATGCTGATGAGATTACTGTGCTCAGGCACAAGCAATTTGTCTTGGTCATTCATGAACAGATTTCTCGTGTGGAAGAATCATTGAGGGAATCATTTGACGGAGGGGACGGTAAGCAGCCCCTTCAGTGGGTGAACTTAGATGAAGACGAGCGCGATGACTTAGCCATGTTTCTTTCTGGGACTCTTGAGAGCTCACAGAGCGTGAATCATGGAGCTGACATGATTGGATCTAACAAAAGCGGGTCTCCTCTAAAAAGAACAAGAAACCAATTAAATGGTACTGCTGACACCCGAGCGGAAGTGCAGAAACCAAATCTGGGCTATGTTGATGAGCTAGACGTGAAACAGAGTCCTAGAAGTAGGGATTCTGTTGGCTGTCGGACAGATGTTGACGTACAGAAAGCTAGGAGTGCACTAGATTTGGGGATGCTGGAAATTGTTATAGACACTAGAGATAGGCCAGGGGAAACAATACCACCAATTATTGAAGCTATACCCAAAGAGAAAGGGACTAAAGGAGGCTTGCTTAGTTTCACTCAGTGGCAAAGGATACGCTGGATGAATCAGGTTTGTTCATGTTTTGGCTAGTTAATGTTTATCTCTACTTTGTAAATATTGTAAAGACTGCAATGCTATTATTCCGGCAAACACGCACACATATTTGTGCACGCAAGACTTGTATGCTTGGTTGGCTCTTTATGGGCACAATGACGAGATACATTCCTTAAAGTAACTCCCACATAGTTGGAATCTTGGATGCAGGCCTCTTTGTTGCTATTGTGCCTATATCTGTCCATTTCTATGTGTGTCTTCATGTATGACTTGACTAGTTTATGTTTTAATAATATGAATATACATGTTTTGCAGTTCTTTGGACGAGTGGCTAGAAGTCAGAGACAAGTGCAAAACCATCAAATGCCATTGAATCGTTCAATACGCTTTACACTTGTTTTCATGCTAGCAATTTTCCTAGTCGGTGAGCTCTTATTCTGATCATTTTTTTTCACCACCAAGGTTGTTGTCAACTTGGATTCTAACACTCATCTGTTTTTTTTTACAAAATAACAATTCTAAAAGGTCCGTCTAGTACAGTCCTTTTTAAGTTACATAGTTGTGTTTGTGGTTGAAGGACTTGTATAAGTTGCAATTGTATCTGTTGGTGTTAATGTCTGGTTTCTGTAGACTATCAACTCTATCATAAAATGGAAAATCATTCATTTTTAGAATATATGTAGTGTAGCAAGTGTGTTGAGAACCTCTAATCTAGAGTTTGTACTCGGACTGTTGTACTGATGTCGCCAAACAGTTGCAATGCACCTATACATGAAATTTTGTAGTCCTGTGAATTATGTTGGTTCGTCAAACTCGAGCCATTATGTATTATGTGTATGCATTGTGACTGATCTAATTGGAGACTTCCTGCTAAACGTGGAATTTTACTTCCTAAACAAGTTTGATTCTGTATTGTGATTGTAGTGACTGCAGAATAACGTGCTGTCTCTTTCATGAAATCTTACGTTGTTTCATGAATTCCATCCATTCATTAAATCTAGGGATACTAAATTAGTGCAGCATAATGTACTGTCTTGTCATTGCAATCCTTGTGCTGAATGCTTTATTTTGTAATTCTGTAGTGCCTTTCCTGGTGTACTCAAATTAAGGGGAACTTGAATTTCACTCGTCCTAGGAAGACAAAAAGGTAAATATTAACTCTCCTTTTATGCCTCTATTGTCACTAGCTAAACATATGTTTTGTGTTGATGGTTAAATAGCTAAGCATGCCCCTTTCCTCACTGGTGCTGTGTACTCGCGTTGATGTTTTCTGCTATGGTTTCTCCTTTAGTTATTTAATCCTTCGTGCTGATGGTTTGAGTGACCGGGATGTGCTCTTGATATGCTTAGCAGTGAAAAAAGTACCAACTATTGTCGTTAGCTGGGCCATGTGCCTCGAAAGAGTTAGATTTCTGTGTTTCACTGAAAAGAAATGAATCTTATTTCTTGTGCTCTTGACTTTGAATAAACTTGCAAGTTACAACCTGATATCAATGTAATCGAGCCTAACAAGTGGAGAAAAATCCTTAAATGTTGTCCTAATCTCATGAGAGAGTAACTTTCTACGAGCCATTGGTATCTCTAGTCTGTAGTAGTATTAATCTTGAGAAGTCTGCTTAATGAGTGGATATTTACACTTTGCAGGTACA
>JAULKK010000001.1:13588282-13599429 GCA_032355705.1 Rubia peregrina | reverse complement strand
GCCGCATGCAAAGGGAAATGAAGTTGACAATCCCACCTTTGGTCAATAATCTCAAACACTTCCTTGTATGACTTCGATCTCTCCATAAAGGACTTTGCAATTGTTTCTTTTGCTCTATCCATAGTCTCATAAGTGTATCCCATAGCCGGCTTTACCTCTTCCATCAACAATTCGAAGAACTTTCACAAGAGGAGATGTCAACTTAAGAACATGAATTGCATTCTTCCAATAAGAATCTTTTAACATAATTTGAGTAACCTTCCTTGCTTTTGGTTCCTTTTCCTACTTGCTTTGTTGCCACTCTTCCGAAGTAATCATTTTTCTCAAATACTCTTTTGTTGGTGAATTTGAGAAAGAGTAATAAATGAAGTGGCAAACCTTGTTTGAGCGGGTCTATGCAAATTTCTTTGATTGGTAAAGTTTCTAATCATATTCGCACGGCCAACTTGACTAACAATATATCCACTCACAAACATACTATCCTTCAAAGCAGTACGAACCGTGGGTAATTTGCCAATATCCTTCAACATGAGATCAAAGCAATGAGCCGCACAAGGAGTCCAATACAAGTGTTTTCTCTCGGATTCAAAAAATGTTCCTATAAATGCAATTTTAAAAAAAAGGTTAGTAGTTTTTCAATGTTACTTATGAAATTGTAAAAGAAATAACTAGATTGAAAGTATTAATCTTACCGGCCCTTTTATAAGTGGATGCATTATCGGCAATTACTTAAACCACATTTTCCTCGCCGATTTCCTCCAACTTGTCATTGAGAAGTTTGAAAAGCAAGGTTGAATCCTTTGAGACTTCGGAAGTGTCAATGGAATTGATAAAGACTTATCCATTTGGTGAGCTAACAAGAAAACTTATAATGTCATTTTGAATAACCAAATCACGCCATCCATTGGATAAAATAGAACATTCCTTTTGAGCCTACTCCTTTTCAAACTACTTCACACGAGTTTTGGTTTCCTCCACCTCTTCCTTAAGTAGAGGAACTCTTAACTAATACATTGTAGGTGGTTTCAAACCAGGACCAAATTGTCCAATCATTTCAACCATATCTCCAAAATTCTCATGAGTAACCGCATTGAATGGATTTCCGCATCATAAAACCACTGTGCAATGGCTTTGCATGCTTTCTTCATTACCTCTTTCTTCAAATATTCATTCATTGATGCATGCTTCCCTTTATTTTCAACCAAAGCACAATAAAAATCAATTGGACCTTTGGTTTTTGGCCTCTTCAAAGGAAGACCGTTACCTTCTTAGACTACTTTGATATCAAGTCCAACATCGAAATTAACGGGTATGCTTATTTGTATGTGTGTTTGTGTGTGAATTGGGGGTGTGTGTGAACCTTAATTTTAAAATACGCTCCAATGCGATTGCATAGTGCGTGATGCACTCCGATGCAATGCCTCCTCACATCAGGTGGCTTGCTGCCTTATTTTTCAGGATGCGGCCGCCTTGGAGCGCATTGGATGTGAAGCGCATTGGCCGCATCATGGCTTTGATGTGGTTGGGCTGTTAAAATGGTCATTTACATATAAAAAAAAACCCCACTCAATTCAACTTAAAAGTCTAAAATTAGAAAAGGAAAGGGTTTCCTTCTAATTTTCTTCTCACGTCGGCTCCGTTGCTTTTCTTCTCCCATCGGCAATGCTGCTTTGACTCTCTGCACTCATCCTCAATTCATCATCAACAACCCTCTCTACAAAGGTAATTTTTCAATCCTGCTTATCTATTTTCTTCATTTATTTTTTGCTCAATTCAAAGGGTTATGCTGCAGGGTTAACGGGCTGGTTCGATTTGGAAGGCAGTCTTGCTGTTTTTTGTTAGGAAAATGTTGTTATTTTTCAATTGTTTGTGGTGCTTTGGTTCTGATATCAATTATAAAGGTTTTTGTAGTTCTGCTATTGTCTTTGTAATAAGTTCATACCAGGTCTAGTGCTCGGTTTTCTTTTTCATCTCCATGTCCATGTTGATCGGTAGTCAGTACTGCTTTGAGATGATATTTAGTTGTGTATGTCATAACTCATAAGAATGATATTTTATTTATTTTTTCTTTCTGCTTGGTTTTACTTTTTAATGTAGATGTTCACTCTAAATAAATTTAATTTTATTGAATTTGTAGATGATGTGACAAGCAACACAAAACACTTCCACGATTGGTAAGATACATTCATGTATTAGCTTGATATGCTCCACATACTTTTACAATATTTATCTTTAAATATAATTAAGTATAAGTTTTTAATATCTAACAATAATAAATAATAAATTAAGCATTATTGTTGTACTTTAAATTATATTTATTTAAAGCCAAAATATATAATATGAAAATATATTTTTTTATAAAACACTATGAGATTTATAAAGCATCAAATCATTATCTAGATTTAAATTATATCATTTTAATTGTATACTTTTCATTACAATTAATTTTGTGTTTTATATATGAATTTACACAAGACAATTTTATACAATTTTCATTGCATACTTTTTAGTATTTATTATTTTTGAAATACATTTTATTGATTATTTTACAATTCTATTCATACTTGAGAAATAAAATAAAATAATATTATTGTATTATGAATTGTATTATTGTAATTTTTTAATTATACCATCATTATAATTATTATATTTTGAATAGATTTATTATTGTTAGTGTTGCATGTGGAGGTTGTACACTTCATAATATGAAGATGGTAATACACAATCCAACCAAATTGCATGTGGAATACACATTCTATAATTAATGCATTAAATATATCTGACATCAAGCAGGTAGCTCCCACAAACTACAGCTGCTTGAAAGCTACAAACGTGTCCAAAAACACAAATATTGGAAATGCTCTAAAAGTCTTTCGTTGTCCTACTTCTTTCACTATCAATCTCACAAAATAGTGCGAGTGTGCACAGAAGGTAGAGTACACGAGCGCAATGACGTAAACAAGCGTAGAAAATTAATTGGCTAAAAAATGGGTAAAATAGTAGTACTCCTAGTGGTTTCTCAACAAAGTCAGTCAGTGGCGGAACTAGACCAAAATCTGAGGAGGGGCGGATCCTAGGTTGGGGGCAGCCATCGGAGGTTATGGGGCGGATCCTGGGTTGGGGCAGCATTTACCCATTCATTCACCGGAGTTTAGGGGGCGGCCGCACCGGCCCACCCCCTAGTTCCGCCACTGGAGCCAGTGGATTTAGTTTTTGAAATTGCAATAAACTATCGTTTCTATGACCCTGTTAAGAAATGAGTGTTTGAAGAGAAATTTGTTAAAGTATCTCACGTTCAAAGTGGAGATGTTAGTTGTCTTAAATATAAATTTGGTGGGTTAATCCTCTTATTATCGGTTGGTTTTAGTATGGAACCTCACTAGGTTTAAGTGTTGGGCCTTTTGCACGTCTCATTTTCCCTATTTGGATCTTGTATGATTTTAATATGGTATCCTAGCTGATTCTATCTAGGTGATTGAAGTGGTCCCCTCTTGGTTGGTTTGGTTTGGTTTAGTTTGTTTGATTTGTTCAAGTGTTTGGTTCTATCTAGGTGATTGAAGGAGTTTCTCTTTGTTGGTTTGGTTCGTTCAAGTGTCCCACGCTGGAAGTGGAAATGCTAGTTGCCTCACATATGAACTTGGTGTGTTACTCCTCTTATTATCAATTGATTTTATGATGGAACCTCACTAGTCTTATGTGTTGGGTCTTTTGCACGTCCATTTTCCCTATTTGACCTCTTGTCTTATTTATAAAAAATTGAAGATATTTAGTAAAAAGTTGGAAGAATTCGAGGAAATAATTTGGAAATAAATGGAAACAATCGAAAGATGCTAGAATAAAAAGAAATAATTTGCAATGTCCAGTGATGCTCCACTTCCTTCAAATGAGGCTCCTGCCCTTTATCCCCACTTTTCCGAATATTTATTGTTGTTGTTTAAAGTTATTAAGAAAGTATATTGTTGCAGACTGTTTGTAACTTCATTGTTTATATCCGAATGTTAAGTTGAGCATATAGTATTTGTATTGTGAATGGCGGAGGTGACAGAGGTGAATGGTTGCGATGAAGGTGACGGAAGCGACAACAACAACGGGACGTCACAAGGGCGTAAGGGCTTCATGATAGCGATGACCAAGCTGCCAAGGTGAAGACGGGTGATGGCAATGTGCAGTGGCAACGAGGTTAAAGAGAGGTGGTTGTTCACTGGCTACGGGGTGGAGGCGTGCGGTGACGATGGTTTAGAGGCAAGCGGTGACAACAAAGTGGAGGCGAGTGGTGGCGATGGGTCAGAGGGGGAAGAGGGCGTTCGATCGGCTTTGAGGGTATGAAGTGAAGGAGGAGGCGCTTTGGATTTCTAGGAATAAACACTAATTAAGGGAAGGAAAACCCCTAAGAGCGTTATATAATGGGCCAAATAACTCAACAAAGGAAACTCATTAAAACAAGCCTACAATATAGAATCGAATTTAATTGATGTCCAGTAAAGACAATTCCTAATAAGTTTTGAACCATATTTAAAATGAAGGATATCCTCAGGATAGCAATTACGAATTCGAAATCTTCTCATGAAAGCGGTGCCTCAAAAGGGAACCACCTTTATTGTTCTCTTTAATTGATGCATTTAATAGACTTTTATGCTAGTAAATACAAATAATCGTAAAATTAATAATATCGGATCATAAAAAACTCGTTGTCAAGAATATGAGAACCAAACTCCACAAATTTGATAACTGCAATCGGAGTGGACTGTGCAGCGAAGGTGCACGTTGGAGGCGCTGATATATTTTAACATGAAAGAATAATGATTCGTCTTCATTAGGTTTAACATTGTACACACATGTAAAAGTAGCTCAAATACTATAACAATAATCGCTTATATACAAATATGTTTAATATGGACACTTAGAATATTTATTCCCTTAAAAAACATCGTGCATTTTGCGTGCAAAGTTTGCAATTTTTTGTGCAACTTTCATAAGTTTGATATTTGAAAATTTAAAGACAAAAAAATTCAAACACAACCTAAGTCTTTATAAATTCGCTTCTTATAGTATGCTGGGAATAAATACATTTAAAAAAGTTCAATTTTCAAACAATTATTGCACTTTACCCTAGACTTGCACTATAAATTCACTTATTATTATTCAAAATTGATGAGTTGCCTCACTCCAATTGAAATTTGAGGCACTAGGACGGTCCACGAGATCTAAAAGGTTATTCGGAAAAATTCACTCATCATTTATCATAGCCATTAATGAACCCTCGGCAGACAGAGAGCTCGAAAACAAATACTTAAAAGCCTTGGCAAAGTTGTCGCCACTAACGTTTTGTCTTCATCACTCCACACCAATCCACGCATACCGACCGACCTCAAATTTCATCTCCAAGTATTGTAATTAAACAAAACAAAACCCCAATTCAATCACAACACTAAGAAACTCAACAAATTCAACTAAAATTCAACAATCATGTTCAAGTTCAACACTAAGAAATCACGGGAAAGCAACAATCCTATGAATCTCACCTTAATGCCCTACAATTTGGTTGGAACCCATTAAACATTAGATCTCAAAACCTAAAAATAAACACCAAAGACACCTAGAAATCAATAAAAATTCAATCTTGAATACCCGATAACATACGCATGCATAAATGAATA
This sequence comes from Rubia peregrina, assembly GCA_032355705.1. NCBI lineage: Eukaryota > Viridiplantae > Streptophyta > Magnoliopsida > Gentianales > Rubiaceae > Rubia > Rubia peregrina. The sequence goes on along the minus strand of JAULKK010000001.1, from coordinate 13,593,772 downwards.
CTCAAAACACCTCAAGACCAGGGAAACAAGAATACACAATAGTAGCAACAACAACATAACGCACCTCATGTTGAATGAACTGTATTTTTTTAACTCTATAAATTGGATGAAAATAACACTAGTTAGGAGTTCGTTTCCATCCCTCACCCCCAGCAGCTTGTTTAGAAAATTTATATTTTTAATTGATGTCAAATCCCTTTCTAAACCATCACTACCACCACACAATGCATGCACGCGCATGCACGCACACACATACGCGCGCACACATAGTTATCTAATTAAACCATAATCCATGTCATTAGCTACCTTTACCATCTTTGAAGCATATGTTTCACATAATCTCTTTTTTTCAATTTTATGATCAGTGTCAATTTTAGATAAAATGAGATTCTATACAATTTGTTGATAATATAAATTATGTAAATTTTCAATTCGAATTATAAATGATTTTTTAATATTGCATTTCTATTTTGCTTTGATATTTTATATGCAAATAACAAACTTAAGAAAAAATGCATGCAAAATTGTAAACTTTTTGAAATTAAACTCTTCTATTTTTCGACCCATTAATTCCATCACTAAAAATGCACGCATAAAGTTTATGAGGAAAAAAAATCAAGTTATGTAGACCGATGTTGAGTTTTCTCCTCTGAGATTTTTCACATTTCCAAAATACAGTATGGGAATCTTATGAAAAATCAAGGTAAGAAATTGTTGACATTTAAAAAAACCAAAACATCTAACTTTGCACAGACGAGTGACTTTCAATTAGTTGCCAGAAATGTTAAAAAGCATTTTCAAGGAAATTTCATAACAAAGAATTGCACCACTTTATGATCCAAATCAAGGTTAATGGACTTTGGCGTGACAATGTACCCCACGCAGAGTTGTCAATCTCTAACCCACACCAAAAACTCAACTCGGACCAACACGATCAAACTCAAGCCAAACCTCGATTCTAACAAGAGAGATATCGATCCAAACTCGAACCCGACACGGTTGGAGTTAACCCGAAACCCAATTCTGACTCGAAAAAATATCGATCTGAACCTAAATCCAAATCGACCAAATTCAACTCGAAACCTGAATATGACCTGATAATCTGAACCCAAATTCGACCCAAAGCTGAACTCGAGATCAACCTATAGCCATAAACAACCTAGACCCAATTCAACCCAAATCCAATTCTAATTTATATTAAAGAAATAATACTCCCTCTGTCCCACCTCAAATTACAGCCTAATCATTGCACACCGTTCGACAAACATGTTTGACCGGTAATATGTTTAACTATGTATAATAACGGAAATTAAAAGGTTAGAAACTATTTGTTACGACGAATTCAAGAATATCACATACGATATAGAATAGTTCCATAAAATAGGTGGGTAATTTGGGCTGGACAGAGGGAGTACTGAATTTCTTGTTTTCCTTTTTTTTATATTAAACTACAGAGAGTTATCAAACATCTTTTCTTTTACTACTCATCTGTGAAAATAAGATTTCGAATAATCCCAATTTTTTTAAAAAAATTACCCTAAGTAAATGGAATTAAAAACATACGTGTATATATATATATATATTCCTTTGATGTTTAACATGTACTTATCCATTCATTAAGGTTTTCTTGTTTGCCATTTATCCTTAAAATAATGTGCAAATTCAACTTTAAAAGAAAATTGTACAAATTCTAAATGGCCCATGTACAAGTACAAGCCTACTATTTTTTGTTATTGCTAAATCACGCCTTGTATTTTACTACTCCCTCCGTCCCAGAGAAATTGACACACTTTCTATTTTCGTCCATCCCACAGAAATTGGCACACTTCAATTCTTACCTAAAGTGGTAATAAATGAGTTTATACTTTTACTATATTATCCCTTCAAAGTTGATTAAATCTACTAGTCAACTCTTCCATTACCAAAATACCATTCCTTTATTTCCCATCAACACTTCCACATCAGCTTGCATTAAAAACCGATCCAAACGCAAGTGTGTCATTTTCTCTGGGACGGAGGGAGTATTTGAATAATTAGGGGAATGAATTACCTAGTAACTCCTCTATACATGGATGCTCCTCTAGAAAATCCACTGCTTTTCCTGAGAATCCAAATAACCACCAAATAATGTATAAAAACGCGATGCAAGAGACCCGGTATGCATAAGATTTAATGTGAAAATGCAACAAATTAATAAATCTAACCTTCTGAGAGAAGCAACAAATTCTTGTCTAGTCATGTTCCTCATTTCTTCGATTTCCCTCTCATAGTTGCACGCCTTCATCAAAACACAAGTTTCTATCAGAATGAAAACATTAACGTTAAAAGTTCCGTCGTCGTCAAGTCGAAGACGAAGCCTTACCGGAAAGTTGGTGGTGGTAGTCCGACCCCAGTACTTCAGGGCGGCGAGATCATAAGACCTAGCTGCTTTATCCTCCTTATCATACCCACCTTAGAAAATCAAAACACACTATTATGTCAGAAAATATAATCCCAGGTCAAAAAACTATTTGTCCATGCAACTTGAAAGAGAGAAAATATTATCTTGAATCAATGATATAGTACTCCCTCTTGTTTCTTAACATTGTTCTCCTTCTCATTTTGAGTTAGTTTTTTATATCGACTCATTTCCATATTTGGCAAATCCTAAATTGTTTCATCCACTCATTTTACTTTTTGTATTTTCAATGCAATTCTCACCATTCATTTCACTCTTTGTTAAAAAGAATGCAAAAAAATAGGAGACAATATTAAGAAATCGGAGGGAGTATGAAATCAGTATGGTACTGTACTCACCAAGATAAACTGTTGTCCGAGGCATAATCATTAGTTTCCCCAAGCACCCATGCCATACAAAGAGCCAGCCATTAGCACACACATGATTAAAGTATGATATAAAGAAGCTTTTGTATTTTGACCAGAATCTCAATCCCGCCTAGGATTTTCAAAGATTATTGAGCTTAAATTCAGATCTCAATTTTTTTTAAAAAAAATTAAAAGATATCCATTACTGTTTTTAGTAATAGAAACGTAATCACGATAGTATTGATAATATTCTAACCTTGTCTTCCCTTTCTACTTTGGCCTTCTCTTCTGCAAGTGTTGTCCCATAAATGAGCTTCATATCTCCCGGTCCACCGGTGCCTAAAGAAAGGTAAAAACATTTTATTCATAATATTTTTGAGATATTTATTACAAAAATAATAATTTAAAAAACAATTTGAAGCTACCTCGTAACGCCTCTGTAGATGGAGGTGCGTTGGCCGAAGTTCTCCGCCGCCTTCTTCGCCGGCGGCGTACACGGCGCTACCACCGCCAACTGCATCTGGGATTCCGCCTGCTCGCCGGAGTAGCCACATAAAAACCCCGCTGCTACGGATTTAAGTTCGGAGTCGTAAGTATCCGTACTGAGCAGAAGCGGGTGGTGGTTCTGATAGGATTCTCCGGCGTCGGCTGCGGCGGAGGAGACATTCGCACCGCCTCCGAGAAAATCCTCGAGCTTGGGACTAGCAGCAGCACCTACGTTAATTTCAAGGAAAACCCAGAAAGGAAAGTCTCGAAATTAGTGCACTTGAAACAAAACAATTACTAGGAAAGAAACAAAAGGAAAGAGAGAGAGAGAGAGGGGGAAAAAAGTATTACTGGAATTGGAAGGATTGAAGGTGTCGAAGAGATTGTTGGAAAGCGAGAAAGAGAGCCAGCTGGTGGTGTTTGTGTTGGTGTGGTGGGAAGAAGAGGAAGAATCCATATCGTGGATCTCTATGCTGTGTGAATGTATGGGGAGATGGGGTTTTCGGGAAACTGCGAGATGTAGGAGTGTGTGAGAGAGAAAGAGGTAGAAGCAGAAGAAGGTGGCTTTGCGTTGCTTAGCAGAGAGCAAATGTTAAGGGGGAGGGAGGCAGAAGAAGCAAGGGACAAGGACAACAGATATAGAGGCTGTGCGTGCGCCAGCCCTAGGCACCTCAGACATCATATGGGAAGGTAAGTCACTGTAGTCCAGCACCAGGACCCATGGACGGATCGTATTCGGTGAGCACAAGGGAGTCTCGGCTAGCGAGAATTCCCCACACTGCCTCTGCCGAGCCTCGACCCCGGGATCTCTCCCAATTGAACTCATGTCCCAACCACCGGGGTACACCCATGAGTGTAGGACAACAGATATAGAGGTAAATGTGGGAGGAGGTTGCTTGAGCACCGAGGCGGCTACTAGCCTACTACTACGTTCTTTTTCATACACCTCCACTAGTCATGTTAGTAGGTCGGGTTTTGGTGGAATTGCGCTCCGCATTCGCTTCAATGGGACAGGTATGGATGTAGTTTTTATGGGGTGGGTAGGTATGAGTGGGAAAATTAATACATGTCATGGGTAGTAGGTCGGGCATGAATATTAATTCATACCCGCCCCGCCCCACTAAACCCACTATGTACACAACATTTATTATATAACAAATTATTATTTATCCATAATGTATATGTTTACTTATAATATTTTCATGTAAATATTATTAAATTTTTAATATTAAAATATTAATTTTAAAGTAAAATTTAGATATTTTTGGAGATATAAATGGGGTGAGTAAAATGGATTTGAAGTATGCATGAAATCCCAAATTGGTGATTGGGCGGGGGTGGATTTTAGATAATACTCAATAGGGAGGGGTGGATTTTAGCAGTGTACCCACCATGGGTAATGGGGGCAAGTATGGGTATGAAAATTTTATGTGAGTATGAATATTAAGGTATCATAATCCGTACCTGCCCCACCCTATCACATGTTCATCCCTAACTTCCACCTCCTCTGCTAATGTTTTTTTTGGATAAACTCAAAAATTACTCTATTTTGTTTTTGTGAAAGTGCCCAACCAATTCCAAATTCTTTGAAAGTTCTGAAATAAGATTAAGTATCCGTTAAATGTGTTGAAATAACCCTAAGTATTCATTTAATAAGATTAAATATGAAGGTTCCAGCAATAGAAGAAGCTAGAGATGTATCAATGATGTCTTTGGATGAATTGATGGGATCACTACAGACGTATGAGATGAACATGGAGCAGCCTGCAAGGAAGACTCGGAAGAAATTGGCAATTAAATCATCTTCATCACTATATAATAATGAATCGGATAGTGAAGATGATAATGGAGAAATTGATCTCATCACTAAAAATTTATCAAGGATGCTAAAAAGGTGGTAAATAGAAGATCTCAAGAGAAAAATGGTGGAAGTGGAAATCGACCTCGCATGCAAGACTTTGGAACCAATAGAAAACCACGACCTGAACGATTTAATCAGCAGTTCCAAAGGAATCAGGGAGGAGAATCAACAGAGACTGGAAAGATTCAATGTAGAGAATTCCCCACACTTGAACCTTACTCGTCCTCGAGTAAGAAAAGATTCAAGCACAAGAACAATTTTACATGTCCATATCCTAATACTAATATTCCACCAAATCAAAACTCACAAAAACTCTCAATATCATAAGTCCCAAAATT
>JAULKK010000001.1:13563449-13573566 GCA_032355705.1 Rubia peregrina | reverse complement strand
AATATGCAGTCAAACTTTGATAGAGAATAGTGTCCAAAAAGCAAATCCGCCAATTTTAATGGGACGGAGGGAGTAGATAATACTAGGTCATGGTGCCTCATTAGCATATTCACACAAACCAATGCATCCTAATACTAGTACATTGCAACTAAACTCGATGGCAAACACCGAATCATCTGAACAAGGCAACCAGGAGCGTTTCGTTGCACCTGTCACCATAAATGCAAGCCTGACGTCGTAGAGGCTAAGACCGATGCAACTAGATCCAGCTATATTCAGGCAGTCTTAAGTATCCATCGCATAGTGGAACTGGAACTTATTCAAGCAGTCAAATCAGGCTTCACTACTGCCAAAAAATAACAAGTCATTTCGTAGCACGAGTTATCAAGCAATGAAGCAAATATTGCATTAATCTATTGGTTCTAATTACAAGACGGGATGAATCATATCTGGCCTTTTCGCATGAGCAGAATCAAGGAAAAGAATATCAATAATTCAGAAATTTAGAAGCTGCTTAAGGAAAAGCAATGCCAAGCCATTTTCAAATTAAACTACAAAGGAAAGAAAGATGTCAAACGTTTTATACCTCGGATGGTGATGAAAGGATAAAATCCCTGTCAGCGCTTAGTCTCCTGCATAAGTAGGCATGTTAAATGTCTTTATATCCAAAAATGCTGCCAATTTTCAGGGAGTCATTAATCCTAAAACTTGCATCATACCTTGGCCTCTCTGGCTTAGCATGACTCTTTGACATAATGGAAGCCTGCACTCCAACATCACCAAGTTTAGAGAGAGATATACCAATGATTGTGATGTGATACATGAGGGGGAGGGTTAACCATAAATAGAAGAGGAACATCACCCAATGCGCAAATATAATGACAAGGAGTTTATGAATAATTGCCACTCATCGTTAAATGAACAACAAGAAATCAAGCAAACCAATCTTGGGGAACAAAGAGTAACATGTATGGACACTATTCAACCCAAGAAATAAGCTCAATTTATAATTACATTAAAATATAATCAGTTGCCATGTCTTCTTGCATGCAAATGTATATAAGTTCCAGATCTCAAAATATTCCATCAGTTAATCTATATGGATGTCTTCTATATGCATCACTTATTGAGAAGTTGGCTGTTATTAGAAGTTGGCCAAGCATTACCAATATCACAAAAAAGTTGTATGGTGGTGGGGTGCAGAGTAGGGCTAGAGAATATCAGATATGTCATTTAACTTAACCTCCTTTAGTACCTGCTCTTGAATTATACTCCTTGCCTCAACAAGTTGAGCCTCAAGCTCAAGCTCTCTTTCTGTTACTTCAGAAGTGACTTCAGAGACTGGCTGAGCATCTTGAAGTTGAAACATACGATCCTTCAAGTTTCACATTAAAGGATGAAGACAATGACATCTCGGTCATACACTACAACATTAAAAACTGAATACACCATACGGTCTACCTTAATTGAGGCCATCTTGTTACGTAGACTTTCTTCAATTTGATCTCTGGCCATATGAAGAGGCAGGTCAAACATATCCTGAGTAATCACGAACCTCAGTTTAGAAGTTCCACCTTGAAAAGACTTACGCATAATATAACTATTATATTTTATTGACAGGATTGCGGTGCATCCACCCAATGGGGTGCGTCCATACCGTTCGGCCACCCAATGGGGATTGCGATGGATCAACCTCACGCCTTCCAGGACCAGATTGCTTGGATGCGCCATTTGGAGCATTGAAGAAATCACGCATGTCAACCTGTCATAAAATCTCTCAGACTAAAGTGACATAGTGACATGAAGCAATCACGGGTTTCTCGAGACCTACTTCAGGGGTAAAGTCAGATATCCCCCACCCAATATATGTACATACATGTACAATGTATACATCTACACTCCAAATTCCAGTAAAGAATTATATCAAAATGGATGATGAGAGTTGTGTAACATTAATCAAAGTCTTCAACATAAGCTGCCATTTAACACCTATAAATTTTCATCAATGATTTTCAGCTTGTGCTTCTTTTCTGGCACATCAAGTTTACCACTATTAATTTAGTCCCTGGAGTAATTCCAAGGTATACATGTGTTACAATTTAACACATATAATAGTATATCATAACTATTCGTATATCCTAAACACTATGGACTTTTCTCTTCCAGTTTGGACGAATGTTTTTAACAAAATTTCTTCGTGTACTAAAAGAGAACTGTCAGTGTCAGCAATCCTTCTCTAATTCATTTAGTCAATCTCATTTTTACGTTTCCAGTGTCCACATCTACCCTTTGTCCAATATGCACACTCTTATTGGGGATACTTGCAACAGAAGATGCTGTTTTAAACAGACAACCAAACATCGAACTACCTAGCATACAAATATCTAACTAAATTAGACAGTTGATTCATCAGTCTATATGGGAGAAAAACTAGCTGCTACAATTATTATTATTTTTACCTGCATTGATCGTAACAGAGCCCTCAAATCAGCATTTTCTGTCACTAGCTCTTGATTCTTTGCTTCATAGGATTCCACCTAAAATTGGTAAATTCTGTCATTAACATAAAGTAGAAATAAAAGGGGAGCTTAAGAAAGTAAACCACACTACTTACAATCTTTTTATAAAAATCACTATCAGCCTTCTTTCCATTCCATGTACCACGTTGCCGGCCTTCTTTCTGTATGGAGTAGATATATAATGAAGAACACAGTCAAACAATTTTCTATGAGAGTCCCTTTAAGGCCATGATTTCAAATTTACCTGAAGTAAATTCATAATTTCCATTCCTGATCTAGATTCCTTCTTCTTCTCCATTAGTACCTGGTTCAACTTTTCCTGTGAAGAAAATATTACATTAACAGCCTTAGATACAAATATAGTTCCTTAATGTTGATGGGACTACTGCAAGTCCTTGACAAGGCGCAAAAATTACAAAACAAAAACTATGATATACCTGAAGCTTTATGTACTCTTTTTCCTTTTTCTTCATCTCATGTATTTGTTGAGTTTTTACTTGCTGTTTATAGAAAAAGAAAAAAGTTAGCATTTACAGTGTCTAGAAACAGAAAAAGGGAATATGCAGTTGGGGAAAAAAAAGAGATAAGAAGTCCCATGACCTGATTCCCAATGACCATCCTTTGAAACTCATCCTTCTCTTGCTGCAACTTTTCAATTTGTGCCTTAAATGCCGCAGCAGCTTTAGCTTCCTAACCAAGAATATTTTTCGTTAACTTCACATTATTGGTCCACGAAAAGTTTAGTTATCAATCTCATTGATTGGTCAAAACCAATGCACAAAATAGAGCAACTATTTGGTTATGGAGAGTAAACTCTTCTTTATGTAAGCCTTACTGTTCTAGTGATCGTTGCTATCTCTCTATCCTTGGCTGCTATTTGTGACTCCAACCTCTCCACTTTAGCTTCAAATCTGGATATGTCTGACATAAGCCTTCAGCAAACAAAGAAACAAAGTTTAGTCTAGAGTATCCCTAAAAGCATACTCTAAACCAGTATGTTCATTTCAAGTAGAACCTCAACCCATCACTTAGAAAAATGTCTTGAATGCATATGGTAACTGAAAATTTGAACTCCTGTGAGTCCTGCCCCACCCCAAAGTCATAAACAATTGATTCAACCATAATCAAGTCACACAACCAAGATCTGCAAGTGTTCCCTTTCTCACTCATTTTTTAATCCATCACAAATCCAGATGCACTTAACAGACACTGTAAACCAGTACACTTCATCCTCCCAAACCTAAACTCAATCTCACAAGACAATGTAGTCCAATCGAAAACTGCTACTAAACCAGTGAAACTGGCCCTAACTATCACACATTCCTAAAATACAACAAGGCAATGGGATGAAAGAAAACCAACCGTTGCCTCTGCTCATTGGCAGACTCTCTGAACTCGATATCCCGCTGCCTCTGCTGCAGCAACGCATACAAGCAGTTGCAAGTCCTGGCTATCGAAACCTAATCACAGCCAACCCAAAACATCACAAATCAATCCCTTCACACATAAAAACTGCAAACAAGAACAGAACAATGCCATACGGGGTCATTGGAAAAGAGATCAAGCGAGGCCGGAAACCCGAAAGTGACTAGGGTTTGATTCAGGTACTTAGCACAGTGTTCCAGGTTGTTCACGTCTGCAAACGCATCACTGAAACAGCCACAAAATCAACCACATTGTACTCAGCTAAACATAAACGAAGCTAAGAAGCGAAAATTCCTTCCAATTTACTCTTCAAAATCCCTACCTGATCCCCAAACTTGCCGGAGGAACAGACGACCTCTGAACAAAAAAATTCCCAAAAAAACGAAATTAGAAGATATTCAAAACAAATAAAACAAAAGGGGAGAAAATAGTGGGAATGAAGTTACTCGTAGATCGTGGTCAGAATCCAAGGGAGGCGGCATTGAGGCGGCCGAAGCTTAGGATGAACTGGTGAGAGAGAAAGCGAAGCAGATCTGACCGAGAAACAAAAGGATGGAAGAATTTGAAATTGAAGAATGGCAAACCAACAGTTACCAAGAAAAATGATGATGATGTATTGATGTTCCATTTTTCTTTTTGATTTAATGTTCTACCTTTTCTGGGTAAATAAATAAAGAAATAAAGGGAAAAGATTTTCAGGCTTTAGATTTCACAACGACTTCGGTTGACTGTTGCTGAAAGTCGGGACTAAGGAAATTTGTTCAAATTTTCAAGGAAGGTACTCCCTCCGTCTCAGCTCAAATTGAAAAGAATTTTTTTTTCACGGTCTTCAATACACATGTTTGACCATTAATATATTTAACTACATATTATATCGGTAAACAAAAAGTTACTTTTTAGAAACTATTTGTTATTACGAATCCAAAGATATCATTTACAACAATATTATTATTTATATATTTATTCAATTATGTAGTCAAAGTTTTCTTAGTTTGACTGAATCTTTTATTCCTTTCAATTTGAGGTGGTACAGAGTGAGTAGTTAGGTTGAGTGTGAATAGTAGGGGTGTGAAAAAAATCGAAAAACAAATAAAAAAATCAAATTATTGAATAATCTAAATCAAATTTAATACTCCGAATTCTAATATACAGTTCTTGAATATTCGAATTGAATAAATCGAATTCTAAATATGATTTTTGGATCGGTGTTGGATATTTAAATTCAAAACGAAACTCGAACCGAATACCAAATTGTAATTAGTTAAATATAAATATATATTAATTAAAATTTAAAACTACAAAATTAAATTTATAAATAAATACAAGTTGGAGGACCAATTTTTAGGTTTAAAAAATTATCCCCGGACTCTAAAACCTAAGTAACTTTGGGGAAATAAATAAATAGCGCAAGTTACGCAACCGAGGTAACTAACACAAGTTATGCAACAGAGGAAATAAGTAAATAACGCAATTTATATTGTACTTGTTAGATTTTTATTTTGAAAACTTGATTTTGACGATGTAGAAATTCGATTACATTTTTATTTTTTAAAGTTAAGTTATATAATTTTAGTAATTATTTTTAAAAATTACAATTTATTCAATTTATTCGGGTTGAATTCGGTTTCAAACCGAATAGCCCTAACCAAATAAAACGAAAATCGATTAAACCAAACCGGCGCTCACCCCTAGTGTTTAGGGATTCATGGGTCGGGGTGTAATAAGACTCATACCGACCCTAAAAAAATTAGTTAGACCTAGATCTAACTCGGACCCATAGGGTCTGGAAATGTTAGACCCATACCCAGACACGATGGGTCTAAACGGGTCTTGGATCCAAAACGTGTCCTTAATGGGTCTAACTTTTTTTATAAAAAATTATTCACTAAATAAATATATGTATTATCTTAAATACAAATAATTCAAATTCAATATGGATATGAATTAATTCTTCAAGAAAAAAAATATAATACACATTATTTGTTTAATTAAAAATAAAAATAAAAAGAGAATATGAATATGAAAGTAACTTATTTGGATTTGGGTTTGGTTTGGGTTTGGATCATAGGTTAATTGCCCAGGTTTGTGCCCTCGTAGTTAATAGCCTGGTTGGTAATTGTTGATTTGTATGCTCCCTTTGTAATAAGTATTCCAACATGATGAAGATGTGTGTATCCTTATTCCTTACAATCGGCAGTTGAATTGATGCTCATTTGTTGCGTACGAATACTTATTGTGTTGGTTAGTTGTAGCGTACATGTTTATTTCCATGAAAATTAAAAGATGATTTTAATGAGTTGTCGCTTTTATCCATTCTTATTACGTACTACACTAGCTGATTCTGAATTAGAATTGCATTTGTCATTAAACTACCACTTGTGTCAAAGTTTGTCCATTTTGGCAGGAAGGGTAACCATGTTATGCATTTGAATTACTCTATCTGTTTCTCTATTATTGACACGGTTTTTTTAGTTATTTCTTTTATATTGGCACACATTCTATTTTTGCTAAGATTCTTTCAATTTCATTCACTCATTCTATTTTTTACTTTCTACATTCTATTTTTGCTAAGATTCTTTCAATTTCATTCACTCATTCTATTTTTTACTTTCTACATTTAATTTTATCCACTCATTTTCTTCACCTAAATCCAAACACTTAAACATGTGGTGTCACTAATAAAGAAACGAGGGAGTAGAAAGAAAAAAAATGGTAGGAGTCTCTTTACTATTTTGACAAGAAAAAACTAAGCAAAATTAAGCCGAGGGAGACTGTTTTGCAAACAAAATGTCGCATATTAATTTGTTAACAACAATGAAGGATTAATTTAGAGTTTATCCGAGGGATTTATGTAACAAATTACAAATTCGCATCATGCATTTATTTGAGTTTTTTTTTACTTTTCCTTTCTTTGGTACTATTTTATGGCAAAGTATTGAGAAAACCCATCTTTCCATAGGCATGTGGAAGATGGGGCTGAACTAAAATTATAGAAAGGTAAAATATTTAAGTTGCAATATTAAAAATTTACTATGAAACGTGCAGTAGTTATAAGTTTATGACCCGATTAATGCAACCCAAAAATTTATCTTGATTTTTTTTATAATTATCAGTTTAAACCTTGGAAAGACAGTTTCCAACAGACGTTCTCATATTTTATTCAACGATTAAATTTTGAAATGGAATATTGTTTTTCGGTTACCTCTAAATAACAAATACTATCTTTAGTATCATTTGTAAAGTTTTTTTGGTAATGTTTTTTTTATAAATTGAGTTGGTCTCCAAAAAAGCGATATGTCCATAAGTTTATGAACAGTTTACGTTTTTTTTACCTTATACATAGCATTTGTTAAATTACATACTAAATTTAGAAATTCAAGAAAAATTATATTACATATTTTTATATTTTCACATTCAAATACAAATTATTAGTTGTTTAAACTTTTAAATTATAATATTTAAATTTTATATAAAATTACAACATTTAAGTTAAAAGTACAGTGAATTGTTCATAAGCTTATGGACAAACTGCATTTCCTGAGACTTTCTCTTATAAATTACTCCTTATATGATAAAATATTGAAAAATATATATATGGAAATTCCAAAAATAAAAACGTTTGACAATTCCTTTATTGTTGGAATTTATTAAATTTTAAATTTTAAATCACATTTCAATTACAAATTTTTATATTCCATACAATGTATAATAACTTTTCTTCTTTTAATACCATGTATGTGACTTGTCAAACTATAGCAAATATTATCGATTAACATATCGAGAATATTTTTGTGCATACCATGTATATTAAGTCTATACGCTGATTGTCATAACAAGTTAACTTTTCTTATTTAAGTGTCGATTTCAAGGTCACTTGATAAATGAGAGTGAATGATCACAGCTTCCTTTTTGGGTGAAAATACTGGAAAATTATTGGATCCCACTGCTAAACAAGCAATGAACGAAATTACCAAGATTTGATAAATTCAGCACATAATTTGGTACATTACATATGTAATATTTTTAGAACTACTAACCAATTGTATCTACACTTTTTAGTTTTATTTTTGAATAGGATTATATTAAAAACTACAAAAATGAAATTGTAATTATTGAATATATAGTTCAAGTAAAAGTGGCTATGAGAGCAGGTGAAAAATGAACTAAAATACTCCATTATATCTTTCAGAGACAAGACTGAAATTGAAGAAGAAGACGACATGCCAAATTTAGAAGATGAAGTTCCAGGTAATCAAGTTTATAATGCAGTGAAAGATTCAAAAGTTAAAATCTTAATCCAATATGTTAATACTAATATCTTTTTCATTAGCTAGTAGTTTGTATCTTTATTATAAAGTCTAAAACTCAAGAGGAAAAATAAAAAGGTGCAACTTAATTTGATGTCAAAACTTGAAAGTGAAGACGAAAAGCAATCAAAATCAAAGACAAGGAGAAAACATAGGTTTCAAAATTTATTCATTGTCAAGGGGTTAATCTATATTCCGTTATATCTCTCTATATAATCCTAAATAGTTTATGAGAGTAAACTTATGATTCGGTTATTTGTTTTCATTTTTATTGATATGTTAGGTAATTGTGTGGTTATACTTTCTGTAATAGTGAACCAGTTATTTTAGTTTTTTACATTATTTACTTGTATTATCAAAGACAAATTTTATTTCTCCACATCTTGATTTTTTTAATGTTTTCCTTCATATTCTTTCTATATGCTAATTCTAGAAAGAATATAATAATAATTATTTAAATTTCATTAGTTCTTTATTAAATTCTACCTAAATTAATTACTTTTACTTTATACTTCTTATAGTTACTATTACATGAAATATATTTATAATTTTTTATTTTAAATATGAAATATAATTGCTAAATTTTAATTAAACAATATTTTTAATCAAAAATACCACTCAACGCGTGGTAGGACTCCATCTAGTAATAAATAATATGTATAGTTAGGGTAATATGGGTCTACGGGTCGGATCTGGGTCGAGTCTGGGTCTTAATACTTTAGATCCGGACTCAGACTCATTTTTAAAAATCTAGACCCATACAGGACCCGGACTCGATGGATCTAAATTTTTTAGATTCATACTCAACCCAACGAAACTAAATCATGTGGGTTTGGGTCGAGTACTAGACTCGTGATCATCCCTAAGTGTGCCTGTTGCCCGCAATGCTAAATCTCCAATTGTTATGGAGTGAAGAGAAAAATGCGTTGTAATACTTACTAAAATTGTGTTTGCCTTACTTAGGCTATGGGGGGCCGTCTTCGACAATTTAAAAGCTATGTGTTTAACGTAAAATGAGTCCCTTGAAAAAAATTAAAGTATAATTATTGAATAAAAATATTTTTACTCCTACTATTCTAGGGAATTTGCACAGAATCTTTTTCACAATCTCCAAAAACTATAAATATATGTAACTACGGACAATAATGACACGTAAAAAATTGATATGTGTTTTGACGAATCTAATAATATCACATACGATAATATTATTGTTCATATATCTATTCAAATTTATGGTCAAATTTTGACAACTTTGACTGTCAAATCGTAAGTGTGTAGATTCGGTTGGGATAGCGGGAGTATTATATTACAATTTTTAATACTTCCTTTGTCTCATATCAAGCTACAATTTAACTATTCATTTACTCAAAACTTCCTAACTTTGACCCTAAAATTGAATGGGTATATAAGTATAGATACTATCGTGTGATACATTGTTAGATTTGTTATAACCTATTCCCTCCGTCCCACCAGTTTTGGCCTATTTACTTTTTCCAAGTCAAACTTGGTAAACTTTGACCATAAATATATTATATAGTAAAATATCATGTGAGATATTGTTACATTCATCTTAACATCTAATTTATAAATATCAATTTTATGCGGAATTGTTACATGTAGCTAGAGATATATATGGTCAAACATGATTATTCAAAACCGTGAAAAAGTAAATAGGCCAAAACTGGTGGGACGGAGGGAGTATATTTTTAAAATATCAAATTTTCACAAGTTTTAATTATCATTAATGAAAGATATTAAGGATCAAACATTTTCAAGTCCACTGTTAAAAGTCAAAAAATGAATTTTGAAATGGGACTGATGAAGTAATAAAATATAAATAATTTAAACAAAATAATAATAATAGAG
>JAULKK010000001.1:13502767-13522653 GCA_032355705.1 Rubia peregrina | reverse complement strand
GGGTGGGGAGGGAGACCGGCGGGGTGGTGACGCCGACGGTTAATCCCTCCCCGAGAGTTTAGGGTTTGGCTTGTTTGGTAGAGAGAAGGGGGAGAAACCGAGTTTAGAGAGAGTGATCAATCCCATAACTAAATCATTCCATTTCCCCTCACAATGGTTGAGACCACTTAAAATCCACTTCATGGACCCCACTTGATTCTTTCTATCATACTCATTATTTTTACCTTTAATATTTAATTCAAATAAATTTAACTAACAAAATAAATTGAAATATGAAATTTAATAATACATTAGTAATTTTTGAATTTAATTTAATTTCTAAAAAATTAATATTTAAAATTAATTTTAACTTTTCAAAATGATTTTATGAACTAGAATAAAAAAAGACCCTATGTTTTTTTAAAGAATGTAATTTCAATTTTTCAAAAGAATCAAAATTTAATTTAGATTTTGAAAAATAAAAAATTAGATTTTTTTTTGAATTTTTTCCATTTTCCCAATTTTTAAATAGCAAAAAGAAAGATTTCAATTTTTTATAAATTCAGTTTTTAAAAAAATTCAGTTTGAAATTCAGTTTTTATATAAAGTAAAAAATGTTTTAAAAGGGGAGGACATCAGGTGCCACGTGTCCCAATCGGAGGGTGCCACGTGACACCACAAGTCAATAAAAACGGAAAGAAAGTGATATGGGGGCAGGAGCACGTGGGTGACAACCTGGGACGCAGGCTACATTTGCAAGTCTGGTCCCGCAGGTTGCATTGATGTAGCCCGCTCCGGGCCCCCATTGTGGGAGTTTTCGATCCCGGTTCCGTCCCAATTTTTAATTGAACCCCCTCTGAGCCCCCATTATACATGTTATCCCTAAAGATGCACTTAAACAATTTTCGAGGATTTAAAACTTGCAGTACTGTAAACCTTGACCCTTCTCGTTAAGCCATTCAATTATTCTTGGCGGCGTCTTTTCTTCGGGTACCTCAACCAGTGAGCTAACATGGATACTCCCTCCATCCCAGGAGTACCTGAGTGAGAGAAAAACTGCTTAAAATTTGAGGTGGGCCTAATGTCAGCTAATGGGGGCTAGAAAGTAAAATTTTGATAGCAAAATTAAATAAAGTTTGGGGGGTAAATTTCCCCCTCCAAATTTATTAATACTGAGTTCCCTTCAAAATTGTACAAGGCCAAGGCACCAAAATTCACTTTTTACATCACTGTTAATCTAAAAAGCCTACGGTAGAAAAATGAAGAAGAACCCAGAAACATAACTCATAAATACAGCCCCCAAACATTCATTGTAACTGCAAAAATACATCTAAAATATACCCTAAAGAGTTTCTTCTTCCTCCCAAACCCCTAACCCAGAATTTCTAGGATTTTTTTGGGAACCCTCGGTTTGAAAGAGCCATTCATTGAGTCCTCCAAAACTCCTGAAGGAGTTGGCTGCTCTCAGAATATTTGCATCTTCCCTCCATCCTCGGTTTTTTTCCATCGATGCGGGTCAAGAACTTGACAAATGAGGAAAGGTATCATTTGGGGGAAGTTTAACTGGAGAGCCAAAAGGATGGGAAGATTCCTCCAGGGAAGAGGATTGAAGCAACAACAATGTTCGACTGCAGTTTACGAACAATAAGCACCAAATGGTCAAGGGCTCGAATCCAATTGGCTAATGGTCAACCACTAAATCTCCGCCATCAGATGACGGGACTCCGGGCAACAAGAAAAGCCTTGACCTTGATGTGTTACGTTCAATACCTGCACACAAAAGAAGAACGATCAGTAGGACAACAACACAATTACATATGGGAAAAACAATGTGCAAAGGGTCGTCAATGCAAAGATAATCTGCAGTCACACAAACAACATCAAACCTGGCCTAACAGTCCATAACAAGTTAACCTGGGTAATATTCCTTTTTTCTAAGCTAGAAGTAAATCTCATGTTCAAACCAATGGACCATGTCACTCACATTGATGAAAAATGGTTCTACCTTAGTCAGCCATCCGTAAGATATTTGCTAGCACCCGGTGAACCCGAGCCCTATCGTACATGCAAACACAAGTCTCATATTCCTAAGCTAATGTTCATTTGTGCTGTGAGTCGCCCTATATTTGGGGAATATGGTGAAGTTATTTTCGATGGAAAAATAGGGGGTTTCCCCTTCGTACAAGACCAAGTTGCAATAAACAACAGTAAGAACAGACCTGCAGGCACAATAGAACATGTTCCTGTCCCAAAAAATTACAAGGGATATCACGAGGACAAAAATTTTGAAGGAAGTATTGCCAGCAATCACAGCTAAGTGGCTATAACATATGAGCAAGAATGTTCACATCCAACAAGACAATGCTACACCACATATCAAAAACTGGAATCCTGATTTTAGGGTTGGGACAGACTCATATGGTTTTCATATCAATCTAGTAAGTCAACCTGCCAATTCCCTAGATTTAAATATTTTGGATCTTAGTTTTTTTAATTCCATTCAGACACTACAACAAGAAAATCCTTCAAGAAATGTCACAAAATTAGTTTCAGCAGTAATGTCAGCATTCAAAAGAGAAGATGTCATGACTCTAAACAAAGTTTTCATCACACATCAACAAGCAATGATAGAGATCATGAAGGTACAAGGGTCAAATCACTACAAGATTCCACACATGAACAAATATCGGCTAATAAGGGAAGACTGGTTACCAACGCTACTACACATTTCTGAAGAAGTTGTCAGGGCCAACATAGAGCACATAATCAGTCAACATGCAACACATGTGAGCATTGTTCCACTAATGCAAAGTCTAGGGTATGAAATATGAGTGAGTATGAACTCAATTTTGGGGGTTGGATTAGTGGCGAATTTTGCAAGCTTGGAACATCTCTCTTTTGGTGTGTTAGAGATGTTCCAATCCAACCCCGCTAGAAATGTATGTTTTCATATTCTATGAATGAAGGTTCATTTCAACAACAAATGTTAAGTGGAAGATGCATAAACCAGTAAAAAAAATCAACCACCACTTGAAGAAATGTGCATAAACCAGCATAAGCCGGTGACCAACATCAAACCGAGGCAACAAGTGAAGGGAAGAAGATGCACAAACATGAAAAACCGATCATCAACCAGCATAGTATAGACTAGCATCTATAAACCACCATAAGCCGACAATCGGCATAAAACAGAAGCAACAAATGAAGAGAAGATGCACAAACCAGCACGAAACGATCATAAACTAGCATTATACATACCAACCTCACAAACCAACATCAATAAACCATCATAAGCTGACAATCCAGCATCAATAAATCAACATTCATCGGAATAAACCAAAATACAGCAGCACAAACCAACATCAATAAACCAGCATAAGCCCACAACTTAGGTAACAAGTGAAGGGAAGATGCACAAACAAGAAAAACTTATCATAAACTAGCATAACAGAGATCAGCGTCACAAACTAGTATCCATAAACAAGCATAAGCTGATAATCCAGCATCAACAAACCAACATGTGTCGGGATAAATCAAAATACAACAGCACAAACTAGCATCAATAAACCAACATGCACAGATAATAGCACATGCAATGGCACCAACAAGCCTTCAATATGTTTAAAAACATAGCCTTCAGAACATGGATTAAGTTTTTTAAAAAAAAACTTTTTTGTTCACATCCCACAACATTTATTTTTAACTACCAGTGACTACGTGTTCACTGATGACAATTTGACTGCAAAAAAATGAAAATAAAATAAACTTGTCAGTGCAAAACATAAACAAAACCAGTATTAACCTGATCCATGAAATTAAATGAGTGGGTTTCTTACCAGCTTATTGGGTAAGTATAAATCCTAGATATCAATCCAAACCATCCAACTGAAAAATTCATGAACTTATATAAGTACCATCTACATTACTATACAGCTTCAAATGTAAAAATCGGGTAGGAACCAGATTGGTTAGGGAGACTATTTTATTTTTGTTTCCTTGAGGAACAAGAGGTGATTTTAGCCTTCTATTTGAGTCGCTCCCTCCGCCTTATTTCCTGGTAACCATGACCATAGTGTACAACATGGAGTTATTACCCTTGGAAGTGTCATCGGAGTGACTTGAGGTCTCAGAGGCTCCGTCCGCCAGCATCGAGGTGGAGGCTGATGTCCGGCATGTAACCTTTTCACCACTGGTGTCAGGCTGACCAACACCCAATGGAAGAGAGTCTGAATCATTCGACCATTAAACATTTTAGCCATGGCCAGATACATGCAATGGTTTCGAGGGGTCATTTTCAGTCAAATCACTGGCGGCGATGCTTCTCCGACCGAGATCTGACCGGTGTCGGCAGACAGATCTAGCTACCACCATTGTCTCATCGGGGATGATGTCAGCCCTCGATTGTGAGTTCACATCATCCACCTCAGTTTTTGGCATGAACTCCTACTTACTGTAAATATCATAAATGTAACAAATAGAGCATCTCCGACACGATTTGTCAGAGTATGTGTTAAACAAGGCCATGTAGGATTTTAAAGGAAGCTTTGGAGATGAAAAACAGCGAAATGAGTGATTGGCGCTAGTGCGAAGATGTAAATTCAGCCAATTTAAGAAGATGAATCAGAGAAATTAGATCTAGGGTTCTGAGGGCGATGAAGATGAACGTAGGGAGAGAGTTGATATAGAGAGTGGGTTTCATAATTTGTGAGTCTGAATTGAATGCTAGTGGAGATTTCAATTGTTGGATAATAGAGGAGGGGACAAGATCATGTGAAGTTGAGATTTCAATGAAATCTTATTGGGTGAACTGGACGATTGAAAGGTGGATGTAATAAATTCCAGCGCAATCGATCCAGTTTAAATTTTGAATGGGAATGGTGTTTTAATCTGATTAATTGGTGTAAAGTTAATGGTATTTTAGTGATATAAATGGTGGTTTTGGGTATTTGTTTCATTGAGGGTAAAATTGTAGGTTCAAGGCTTAATTTTTATCAAACATGAAAAAAATTAAGAGAGTGCAGATTCCCCAGGGACAAACCAAAAAGGAAAGAGTGCAGATTTCTCTGAGATGGAGGGAGTAGTTATACTTCTTGTATCCAAAAACCATGCAAATTAATATATGATCACCAAGCACTCAAAAAAAAATTCACAAACAAAAGTCAACAAAGGTTTAGTATTTAAATTCAATTGTATCTCTTTTAACAAAAAAACAATTATTTCTCTCTCACTAAAATATGCGATTTTTCTCCAATTCATGTTTTAAGAATATCGAAATATCGCATAATAGGTTCACAAAACATCTCCTGCCATACAAAAATGACTGCCAAATGGGTGTTCTAGTCTTCCAAACAACTTCTTGATTCATACATATACAACCGCAACATGACATGAGAAAGAAAAGGAGGAATCTGCGCATTATCAAACCAAGACCTCTTCGCCATCAACATCTTGTCATACATTTCATCCTCAAATCACCCTTTTAAGCGACTAAAACCACAAGTTCAGGAACTTGTTATTACCAATCTATTCACATCATAACACACTAGTGCAAAAACAACCATTAACAGCTCGGTTGCATGGCAATGGTGGAATTCATGCCCAAAACTACTTTTTTATATAAAAAAATTGATATCCAAAAATGTTGCATGATTCCAAATTTTACGGACGACGGCTCCAGCAAACCAATATTCAGCATTTATATAACAATCGTCACACAATGTTATTTTTAAAAGACGGCGGATGTTTAACCACTGTGGATTGTGAAAATGAATGGCACCTTTTCCTGAATGTCGTGTATTTTTACATATTCCTATTTCGGAAAATGGTTGAGCGGGTCATTAGAAAATGAAGTGGTTTGCAAAAAAATTGTAGCCTATATTAGTTTTATCTACTTCTCTGGACTCGCCAACCGGAAGGCCACTCGATACCGGGATATATATAGAAAGGATTGTTAAATGTAATAGAATTACCTCATCATACACAGAGTAATTTTTAACCCCGTGATTGATTCAGGAACTTACATTTTCTATTTCTAGAGCCAACGATTCTGAGTTCCGATTTCAAAACAACTCAAAATGGATGGCGGTAAAAACCCCGTGTGTCAAGTAAATTCCGAATAAGGCCACCATTGGCAGCAATATGTCTCTTACAATAGTATATGAGTTGGTTTACTAATGTACCTTTGAACTAGGAAGCATCCCACACACTTCTTTAGTTCTTAGATTTCAAAATGCCTACTCATAATTTTGGAGTGTATTGGAGGTATAACGTGTCGTCCCTGAATCTTTTTTGTTGAAACATATGTTGGAGGTATTTAACATTCCTCTCTACTTCATGGAAAAATTATGTGTTTATTCATTCATAACTGAACCTATACATGTTGAACACTTTTCTGTTTTTTGGTAATTTGTGAAAATATTAATGGACCCTGCAAGTATAATTTTGGCCAACCTAAGAACCTCGTTTATGTATGTTCAAATTGTAAATATTTCATTGAGGTTAGACATCAAAATTCTTTCATTCATTTTCCTTGTAAAGTTTGTAAAAAACTATTTTTATGTGGCGGTACATGATCTGCGTGAACATTTTATTATAGGGTTTTGAAGGATCGTATACGAGGTGAATTTGGCACTGATAATGCGATGTACGTAATGATATGAGGTTGACTGGGCTGCAGATCCTATGGATTACAATGAGCAATTGGATGATTTAGCAGAGGATGTAGCTAGGGAGTTTGTAGCCAGACCGGAGGTGCTACATGCTATGTACAATGTCAAGGAAAAACATATGTATGAGGGATCAAAACATACTGTATTGAGCATAAACCTTTGTGTAACAAATTTGAAAGCTGACCATGGCCACTCTGACAAGGGAATGATGAAACGCTACAGTTGATAACGGATTTTTCTCCCTACTATAAATCTTATGAACGGCCGTGTTTAAGCTGCTAATAATATACTATGTGCCACGGGAATGATTTGGAAAAGATTCATTCTTGCACGAAATATTGTATGTTTTACCGAGGAAAGTAGAATAAAGACAGAGATTGTTGAAAAGTATGTAATGAGCCTCAGTGCAAGTCGATGACTAGAAATATTGATGTTGGCAGTAAGATTGTTACAATGATGATCAAATAAACTTCGGCGAGGTTTATATGGTACCTCCTAAGAATCCTAGGTTAATGATGTTGTATGCAAACAAGGAAGATTCAACACATTTGACATGGCATGCTGACATTTTGAAACCCCTCAACAGTGTGATCAGGCATACCTCAGACGGTGATCAGCGGAGAATATTGATGATAGGTACCAAGAGTTTGGCAATGAACCACGAAATTTGTGTCTAAGGCTATTTACCGACGGTATAAACCTATTTGTAAATTTAAGTAGAACTCACAGTTTGTGACCTGTCACGGTGGTGATTTACGATTCACCCTATTGGTTAATGATGAAACAAAAGCATGTTTTGCTATCATTGATGATTTGAGGGAATGAACTATCTGGTAACGACATCGATGTATATCTTACACCCCTTATTTTATGACCTGCGAAAGATTTGTTGTGAAAAGAACTTGACATATGATGATTTTCATGGAGGTAGCTTCTAGATAAAAGTAATGTTGTTTCATACCATTAATGATTTCCATGCATATGGAAATTCATTCCAGATATTTAGTGAAAGGTCATTATGCATGTCCTGTGTGTGAAAAGAATTCTAATTTTTACACAGTTGGAGTATGGTAGAAAAACTATATATCTTGGTCATAGAAAGTTCTTTCATGTAAATCACCCGTGGCGTAAAGAAAAGAAGTGGTTAGAAAGGGCTTCCTTCGCAACCAATTATGGGAGAGGCAGTTTATGGAAAAGTGAAATGTCTTGACAAGGACTTCGGTAAGAACAAGAAGAAAACTCCCAATGGAGGAAGTTGGAAGAAATCTTTCATTTTCTTCAAACCACCTTACTATGAACCTGTGGATATAACGCACTATATTGATGTGATGCATATAGATAAGAACGTTTGTGACAAATTGAATGGGACGTTGCTAAAGACACTAAGGTAACAAAGGATGGTTTGAAGTCATGTAATGACATGGGGAAAATGGGATTCAGGCATGATCTAGCACCGGTTGTGGAGGGTGGGAAAACTTTCCAGCTGTTTATGTCTACTGATGAGAAACAGTTCTCTGAATTCTTGAAGGGTATTGAAGTCCCTTCTGAATACTCATCTAACATAAGCAAATGTGTGTCGGTCGAGGAGTTGAAATTGGCAAGCCTGAAGTCTCACGATGCAGGAGCTAAATGTTATCGCTATTCAGGGGACACTCCCCAACCATGTTAGAGTCTTCATAAGTTGGTTGTGCATTTTTTAATAGACTATTAGTTGTAGGAGTATAATTCGAGCAAGATTGAATGAGCTTCAATACATGGTTGTAGAGGAGTTATGTCGAATGAAAACGTACTTTCCCCCTTCATTTTTTTGACATCATGGTGCACTTGATTGTACATCCAGTTAAAGAAATCAAATTAAGTGGACCGGTGTTCCTTTGATGGGTGTATCCCTTTGAGAGATACATGAAAATATTCAAGTTTTTTGTGAAGAATATATATAGATCTAATACTAGCATAGTCTAACGGTATGTGATGAAAGAGGCTATTGAATTTTGTACTGGCTACTTGAAGGATGTTAAATCCATTGGGGTGTCGAAATCAAGGCACGTGGGAGGGACAGAGGGAAAAGGCTTATGACATAGCCATTTGATGAGTCCATCGAGGGACAACCTGAATACTAGGCACCTGTACGTTCTCCGTAACCATGATGAAGTCTGTCATATGTGGATATCCACATGGTTCAGAGTAGGGACTTTGATTGGAGGGGGACCAGACCGAAAAAGTAAAGTAGTTGTCTCAGCAGCCATTGTCACCTCCTTCGATGAACTTGACATTAACATATATACTTTCAGAATAAGGCTGTATGACGCTAAAGGAGTATATCAGAACAGTGGAGCGTCACTGATATCTCAGGCGCTACATGTACAGAATAGGAGTGACCTTGATGACGGATACGCTCAAACGTGTTACTTAGTAAAATTATAGATATATGGGAATTGGACTATATAACATTGAAAGTTGTGTTTGATTGGGTGAACGAGACCATCAGAACTAGGTTGGAACCCTTATGACTCATGTTGGTGGACCGTATGAGATATAAATTTTACACGGATCCATTCATAATGGCTCAACAGGCACATCAAGATTTTTATGAGAAGGATCCTAAAAATAAGAACTGGGAGATTTGTATAGAAAGAAAGAAAACTTTTGTAGACGACAAAACCATGGAACATTGCATTGTGGGAGAACGAAGAAGTCCTGCTCCAAGAAATGACCATGTGGAAGGGATTTGGTTGGATTCTCATGGAAATGCTATCAAGAGGAAGTTGAAACAAAAGATCAAAAAAGGACGTCCATGGAAAGCTTAGTTTGGACAACATGAATTTTGGTTCTCACTGGCATATATTTGTATTAATGTTATCCATTTTTTAGACTATAAAATGTTCAACCCCAATCTAAATAGCTATTCCATCAGAGTTCACTATTTTCAACTTAGATTCCGATATTGGAAAAAGAAGTCATTCTTATAAATCATGAATTTCTGATTTTTGAAGGCTCACATGCCGACATTTTGGTAGCGGAACCAGCTCCGCGCATACGATGGATGAAATTTAAAAATAATCACGATTTTCGCTACAACACACCAGTGCTAGTTTTGGAAAAGGCGGCAATTCTGGGAATGAGAAGTTCATGTACCCTCATAATATCGAACAACACTTTCGATATCGGAACGTGAAACATAGATCATCAGTTAATCATGTGGATTACAGTTGTGGATTGTGAGTCAAACATATCAGTGTGAACCGACCACCCAACCATGAATATTGTACTATCAATTAATCAGAATGCATAAGGAATACGTTCCAATTTTAGAATTTAGATCATTTTATCGGTACATGTCAGAAGCTTATTTGCCATATTTATTGCATTAAAGTGTCTCCATTTACCAATACATATCATTTAAGTAATTGTTGCCCGATTTTTGTGTCTGAAATCGTAAACTCATATGTCACATTAAAAACAAGTCTGTTGCACGGCGGTTGAACCGTCTCGTATTAATTCTTATCCCCTCGGGAACATAAGGAGTCATTTTTGAAATCAGAATCTCATTCGTCAAATTAAAAAATTGTAAGTTGCATGGCGATTGAACCGCCTTCTATTACTTCTTATCCCCTCTTCTATATAAAAAGAGTGGAAAAACCATACGGAAAAAAATTCACAAAACCCATCTTCTCCCAAAACACTTCATGTCACTGCGCACGTTAATAACCTCACTATGTTAATGATTCTCACAAACCCTAATAAGTATCAGCGCAATATACTTACTTCTCGCTATCATAATTTTAGGAATCTCGTGGCTAGTATTGGGTTCTTCATTCATTACAAGATAGGGTTTCAAGTATGATACAATGTCTTCTACAACATACATCTATGCCTACAACGTCATTCTCAAGGAACACAATTACTTCTAGAACATAGTCGGAGATGGAATCTGCTATATCCGGGTTGTCCTTGCATATCTGGATGTTAAAGGTAGAAGTGAATTGTTTGATGCTATGAATTGTTTTCTAATCCAAATGCAATTGGTTTTGTTAGGAAAGCTTGATATGGGGTTATTGTAATAAAGTTAGATCCCTCATTTTGGGTTCTTAGTTGGAAATTGACATAATAATCAATACTATCAAGTAGTGGTGCGAACACGTCCTCCAACCAATGTTGTCGATCGTATTTGGCTGTAGGATGTATGTTTGCACCACTGCTCAATAGTATTGGCAGTGTGTCCTCTTACACCCGAGAATATAAAAATGAGAGATCAAACCTTATTATGATGTCCCGATTTTAAGCTCTCCTAATAATATCTTTAGTAGAAGCATTGGTCGGAAGACATGTTTGCCCCACTGCTCGATAACATTGGATGGTATGTCCTAGTCCTTCAGGAATACAAGGTAATGCAAGGTACTCATTTATACTAGTTTTTGTCGTACTTTTGGTTGAAAACTATATGCGAACGTGTAACCTTTCTCTAATATAATTTCGAGACCTAATACGTATCGTGTCATGGAGGAACACAGTGTACGAGAGCTAGAATACGAAGGGCCTTCATTAAAGAAATGCGGTTTAGAGGTAATGCAAGGTAATAATTTATAATAGTCTTTGTCGTACTTTTGTTGGAAAACTATATGCAAGGTACTTTTTGCTCTGATCATTCTCTAAATAAATTATTGACAGTGTGTCAAACCTTTGGTTTCAGATCTTATTAGCTAACATTACAACACCACACACATCCCTCAGTCTGCAAACAGCTAGAGATACCGCTCTCAGCTGAGCACAGGCACACAGGACACCACAAACAGTCATCGGACCTCCGGTGAGCGCCATTCACACGAGTCACCAACTCGGACCAGTCACCGCCAGATCACACCTTCCACCATAGTTCAAAAAAATTCTAAAAGACAAAGGGCTAAGCAAAAAAGCCTTGTCCAACAATAGAGAGAAAAAAACGCCATCTACCTTCATCGGAGCAGAATCAGCAAGCTCGTCGAAAGGTTTCAGCTCCAACTCATATGAATGCTTAGCGTAAGAAGAAGAGTTTGGAGCCTAAACAATCTCCAAATCCTAAACTAGAATCTGATGGTGACCTTATAGATGCAGCTGCAACTACACAGCCCGGAAGTTTCCTTTCAAGTTTCAAGCCTTACACAATGCTGAAAAGCGTCACAGGTATTCTCTTTTTGAACATACAACTCTGGTGGAATGCATGAATTTGAGTGGCGTACTTTGCGTAGTTTAGAGGTAAAAGATAAAATATAAACATTATTTTGTAATATTGGTTGGAATGCATTGTTGTGTGTTAATGAACCAGTATGTCGAAATTTGTGTTTGAAATTTATAGTTCATTTGTGTGTCAGGATTTGACGAAGAATGTGGATGTATTTTGTCCTAATTTTATCACCTTTGAGTTAGGAGAAAAAAATTTAGTGGATCTATTACTTATTTGGTTGTACTTTTGGGATTTGAAAGGTTACATCTTCCGATGCTTACCTGGAGTATGATACTGTGCCTAACCCTAATTATGCCAAATTTGTGAATGGAAAGTGGTGTGTCATTTCTTCTAAACCTTAAGAATATGTCAAAGAGTACATCGATAAATACATGGTGCATTAAAAATTTGTCATCGTTTTTTAGCATTTAACTTATTTGGAAGAATGGTTGGTGAAAATATGGTTACTCAAACGTCTTTTGTACAAGATGTGAAGTAAACGTAGAGTGAAATTTGATTAGTAGCTCTTTAAACAATTCAAATATAATTGCACTGGGAAGTTGGGCCTAGAAGCTTTGATAACCAAACTTGCTAAACGTTTGGGTGTGTATGATATGTCTAGTGATCTCTTTGCCTTGCAACCTAGTCGGATTATCATGCATGTTTTTGGAAAGAATGAAGTTAGTTTATCTTGACACTACTTCTGAAAAGTATAAGGGGTTTAAGTCGGAAGTTATACCCCGAGCAGAGTTTCCATGGTACTTTAGGGCTAGTCGGTGGAGTTGAAACTAGGATGCATAGTGGACTTGGGACAGCAACTTCGCGGTACACTTGTCAAATTAAGTCTAATAGCTCTACCAACAACAAAGACAATTCCAAGTAAGGCAGCAACTTCGTGATGAAATGGTCAAAAGGATTAGTGCAGAAATTTTTAGCCCAAATTAGATATAATGCCCATACATACCGGGATTCGCCGATTGACCGGCTAATTAGTCGCCATGGAGCATTTTTATTTCCTTATTTTCATTCATTTTAATTGCATTTTAGTACATTTGTAGAGTAATTTGCATAACATCATTTCCTTATTTTCATTCGTTTTTAGTTGCATTTTAGTACATTTGTAATTGCATAACACCGTGATTTTATGCCATTACTCTACAAATGTGAAACTAAAAACGAATGAAAATAAGGAAATAAAAATGCCGGTATGGGCATTCTGACTAATTTGAACTGAAAATTTCTACACTAATCCTTGTACCATTTCAACAAGAAGTTGCTGCCTCACTTGGAATTGTCTTTGTTGTTAGTGGAGCTCTTAGACTTAATTTGACAAGTTTACCGCCACTGAGGAGTGGCTGCCCCAACTCCACTGTGCATTCTAGTCACAACTGCACCGACTAGCCCTGAAGTACATATAAAAGAAGTGGAAGCTCTGATAGGTAGAACTCCCGCTCAAACAACATATACTTTTCAGAGATAGTGTCAGGATAAACTAACTTCATTACTTCCAAAACAGGCATATTAATCAGACTAAGTTGCAAGGCAAAGAGATCACTAGACACATCATACACACCCAAACGTTTAGCAAGTTTGGTTATCAAAGCTCCTAGGGCCAACTTCCATACACCCAAACGTTTAGCTTATCAAAGCTCCTAGGGCCAACTTCCATTTAATGTGAGTGCAATTATATTTGAATGGTTTAAAGAGCTAGTAACCAAAGTTCACTCTACGTTCACTCCACATTTTGTACAACAAAGACACTTCAGTATGAGTAACTACATTGCACCATCCATTCTACCTAATAAATTATATACCAAAAACGATGACAAATTCTTAATACACCATGTTTTATCGATGTACTCTTTGACATATTCTTAACATTAAAAGGTCAGAAGAAACGGCACTCCCCTCTTCATTCACAAATTTGGCATAATTAGGGTTAGTCACAGTATCATATTCAAATAAGCATTAGAAGGGGTACCCCCGATAGGTTCAAATCCCAACAGTACAACCAAATCCGTTATAGATTTAGTCCAAGTTTTTCTTCTAAGTTAAATATGAGAAAATTAGGACAAAATACATCCACATTCTTATCCAAATCCTAACACACAAATGAACTGTAAATTTCTACAGGTTCATTGACACACTGCAATGCATTTCAACCAATATTAGAAAATGATGCATCAACTTCATCTTTTACCTCTGAACTACACAAAGTGTGCCACTAAAATTCATGTCATTCCACAAGATTTATATGTTAAAAAGAGAATATATGTGACGCTTTTCAACATTGGTCAAGGGTTGAACTTGTGAGAGGGAACTTCCGGGCTAGGAAGTTTCAACCGCATCTCCAAGGTCAAATTCAACATATTCTGGTTTAGGAGTAGAAGATTTTTTGGGCTCCAAACTCTTCTTGAGTTTAGCATTCGTAGGAGTTGGAGCTGAAGCCTTCCGACGAGCTGGCTGTTTCGGCTCAGGTGGATGTGGATGACACTCTTTGTTCTCTATTACTGGAGAAAGGCTTTTCGCTTGACTCTGTCCTTCAGGGGGGAAAATTGAACCATGGTGGAAGGTGTGGTACCTGGCGGTGACTGGTCAAAATTGGTGTCTCGCGTGAATGACATTCGTTGGAGGACCGATGACTAATGGTGATGTCCTGTGCCATGGTGGAAGGTGTGGTACCTGGCGGTGACTGGTCAAAATTGGTGGCTTGCATGAATGACATTCGTTGGAGGACCGATGACTATCGGTGGTGTCCTGTGCGCCTGGGCTCAACTTAGAACTGCTGAAGGAATGGGTCAGGCGACGCTCGCCAGTTTGGACGTCAGCTCGCAGTGGAGGAGCATCTCCTGCGACTGTGATTGGCTGGTAAATGATAGAGCTCTCCGGAGTATGCTGATGCTGGTTGGGCGGAGAAAGCTAGCGGCGCGATGAGGTCTGGTGAATGTGCACTACGGACTGGTGGTGGACGATGGAGTGTGGGTGCTGGAGGTGATGATGGGAGATACGATGAGTTATTTTATTGTAGGAGAAAAAATGTTTCTGAATAGGAAACGGGATTGGGGTAGGGTATAGGAATTCAAGAAATTGCACAAAAGCCTTTCCAAATATGTTCATGTAAAAATCTCCACCCAATTCTAAATTTCTAGTTTTCATCCTCTATCTTCTTCGAAAAATCTCTTTACAACCGTGTAACTTAAGATCATGAAAAACAAGTCAAAATCAACTAAAAGACTAGCATATTGGACGTGCATAACTCAGCAGACTTGAACATCCATAAACAGTTGTTTTCAAACAATTAAAAAATAAACATCCAGTAGTAAAGAAGCACAACTGTCCAAAACCCAGCAAAGCTATGCCGACAAATTCAGAAGTTGTACTACCAAATGTCAAAAAATTGAGAAGTTTACCTCTATTCAAATTGTATTTCAATTCGGACTCAAATTGAATGAAAAGGAAATAACAATGTCATACGGTGAAGAACGCAATGGTGGTGGATGGTATTTGAATGCAACAATGAAGTGAAATGCAGTGTTGACAGGAGATTAAGATAGGTCTGCAGTGGCGTCTAATCTTCGAACAATACACATGGCGGAGGGGTCTGCAATGGCGGGCAGTGAGAGGAACTAAAGAACACAGCAGGTGAAGAACAAATTGAGGGACAGAAATAGGTGATGGAGGAGGGGGGTAATTTTTGTGAATTGAGGGGACTAAGAGAAACAAAAGGATGAACATAGATAATTTAGTCCACTTATAATTATTTGGGACTGCATGAAGAAATATTGGGCCTGCATGAAGATGAAGAAGTCACTTTTAGGCAATTAAGATAGGAAGAAAGAAGCAATGAGCAACGATTCATTTTAGTTACTACAATTACCATTCTTAGAACCCGTGTCATCAGATATTGACTTCCGTAAGAGGGTTCTAATCTTAAGCACCCGATAGAGCATATTCAAACGATATAAAAGAACCCTAGAACAGTATTTAACTAATAATAGTACAAAGTAAGATGACACAGTGAGGGGAAATGATCGGAACTAGATGCATACTTCGAGTATCAATGACGCAATCTAATACTCCCCCATCCCAGTAAAAATGACATAATTTCTTTCCATTCATCCCAGCAAAGCATAATTTCAAAATAATCTATAATGGTAAAGAATACAGTATTGTTGTTAAATTAGCCCAACTTTCATACTGGACCTACGGCTTTCCCAAAATATTCCTATTTTCCATAATTATTGCATGCCACATTAGATTGCATAAAAGAGCGAGTCAAAAGGAATTTTCCACCATTTGTGCTTGGACGGAGTAGTAAGATTTATATATCCATTTTCTAACATAAACCAGAGGAATTTGTGCAGACAAATAGTAGCATGCCAGGTTACTAAGTTTCGATGTAATGACTCCTCCCAATTACTACAAGATATCCAAGATTGCAAAAAGGCTTTTTTACCCAAAACAGGCACAGGCGCAGCCACACAATGCAAGGTCTTTTCATCGCCAGCACACCTTAATCTGGTTCGAGAAGAGAAAGCTCTTTTGATAGCTTTATCAAGCCCACGTCCCCACCTTCAAATGAAAGTAGAAGGCACAATCTAGCAGCACCACTCAGCATCTCACATTTTAATATCTCTCTGTTTTGGAAAAGAAAAGGTTGTGTTGTGATATAGCAACTTTGCCAATGTAGGGATGACAAAAAAACAGTAATAAAATAGAAGAAACAATTACATCTACCAAGGGTACCATATACCACAAAATCAATTTAGACAGCCATATTATGGTCCCCTATTTACAGTGTAACAGGCTTCAGTTGGAATTTAAGAGGCATGCCAAAACGTTAAAATATAACATTCACCCAACAATCCAACCACCAGAGAAACTTTGATGGTTTCGATAAACAAGTCACAGCACATAGAAGATGGGGTACAGTACATCAACGAAGCAATCTCTGTCATCTGTTTTTATTGCAAAATATTATAAAAGTATATCCTCAGTAGACACATAAAGAGGACTCTTACATCAACTCCTACTGTAAAATCCACTTGGCAGTAAGAAAGCAGGCTTTCATTCTAAAGAACCTTGACGGGAGACATAGCTTGCTTTCTATAGAGAGTCAGAGACCTAACAATATTTGAAAGCAATAATTTAGCACTACCAGGCATGAAATAGCAATGACGAAACAACTGATTTATAGATTAGAACATCTCATCAGCAAGAATATCACATGTCACAGGCAGTTACAAGTAGCAAATGTATACAAAGAATTGAAGGTCAAAACATATCCATCAAAGAAGAGAAGTGCAGCAATATTTGCAGTAGAGTATAGAGAGCTATTCATAAAACAATTACAGCAAGTAACATACAGCAGGTATTTCATAGGCAATGCTCAACCTCCACTGAGCATTTTCCAAGCCACAAATCCAACACCAGAAGATAAATCCGCATCCAATTCGCTCAGCAAGTACGCACAAATCTGAGATCAAATTAAAAGCCGTAATGGCCTGCCATTTGGAAAGCATATAGAGAAAACTCGAATTAATCAACAATTCAAAACCAGTTAGTTAAACTGGACCTATGTTAACTCGACCAGAACTATTCAGTAACTTCACACCTTCACTATCCTAGAATTTCGTACACCTACTGCTTGCCAAAATATACTTGCATACACATACACGTACATAAACAGAGAAAAAGTAAACGGCAACACTGCAGCAAGATTATAGAGCTTAAAAGCCTTTCGCTGATTAGACCACATATTATTGTCCCAGCCTGTAGAGAGGATGCAGTATACATTTGGAACAACTCTTCAAGTTTTGCATCAAGCAGTATAGTAGCATACCTTCTTCTAGCACTGTGGAATCAACTATAACTTCACATAGAAAACATAAATAAAGTAAACCTACTATCCTAACGGTGTACAGGAGACTCAAATTTGAGTAAAGTGTAATCTAACCCTCTAATTTAAGTGAAGGATACCCAAGTCACTTCCTTCCTCTTTTATCTTTCTGTTCAAAACCCTACTAGGAGTTGAGAACACAATATATTATATACTCCATAAGTGATAAATCTGATATATTTTCTACAATTGCACATTTCCATTTAAACCAGCACCCAAACACATATCGGACAGAAAAGTTTTTAAGGTTTCAGAAGAAGTACAACAAGGGCCTGGCAATTTCTGACCCGTACGACCCGCCCCCTTTGACCAGTTTAGCATTAGTTTAGTATTAGTTTAGCATTTAAGCCAGTTATAAACATATGTACTGGTATATATATTCATGATAAAACCCAATCTTGACCTGCCAACCCCAATTGCCACCTTTAGCTGTCACATACTGGTTACCTCCAAATTCCAGCGTATACTTGTAACCATCAACCAAAAAGTCCTAATGAATAGAATAAGCAAAACTTTTACTCATTTTGCACGAATATTGTGACCATCAAATCCCCTTCCAACAAAAATCCACAACAATCCATCAAATAGGTTCTAATTCTACTTAACATAAACTACTAGGAATAGCAAGGAATTTCATATCGTTGAACAAAACTTTGAAAAAATTAAGAAATTCAGAACAAATTGAGCAAACCCTAACCTCAGCATGCGCATCAACGATTGACCTCAGCATGCGCATCAACGATTGACCTCAGCAGGCAAGGGGCGATTAAATCCACCACGGCGATTCATGTACTGCCGCGGCTGCCGCTTCGTGACTTTCCTCACTGCCCCAACATCATTTCCATCCACCGGCTTCCCTTTCGTAGAATCAAACCCTACCGGAATCCCAAGTTTCTTCATCATCTCGAACTCATCTTCATCCGCCACACCAGCATCGCCATTTCCTTTCTCAGCTTCTCCGCCGCTCTCCTGCTGCTTCTTTGGATTCTCCTCCACAGAGGCGCCGCGTTGCCGGTCCTTCTTGCCGTCGTCCTTTCGCCGCTTCCGGGGAGGGCTCTCGGGGGACGGGGAGCGATGGTGGCGGCGGTGGCGGTTGGGGCGCCGATCAGGGGATTGCGAGCGGGAGCGGTGTCGGTCAGCGGATGGAGAGCGCGTGCGGGAACGTGCGAGGCGGGATCGAGTGCGGTCGGGTGTACGGGAGCGGGAGTGGGAGCGCTTGCTGCGTTCCCGGTCGTGGTCGCGGACTTCACGGTCTCTTTTCCGATCTCTGTCACGGTAGTCGCGGAAGTCACGGTCTCGCTCTCGCTCTCGGTCGCGGTCCCTGTCCCTGTCCCGGCCGCCGCGGTGGTCCCGACCTCGATCGCTCATAGTTGGAAGCGGTGTGTGGTGGAGGAGGAGGATAGAGTGTCAATGGAATTTACAAAATTGGGTTCCCGGGTTTTGGTTAAGGGTTTAGTCGGGTAAAATTGAAGTGGTACTTCACAAATGACTCTTTTAGATTTGTGAATCCCTATATCACACTCTATTTTACTTGTTTGTGCCCTTTATATTGTATATCCTTTTGTATTTGTGGATTTTTTTAAAGTTGAATTATTAATATAGCTCAATTAGTGTTAATTAAAGTGCATGGATAATTAATTTTTGTTTTAATTAGATTGTGTTAATGAATGTTGGTGGTGCCCGGCCGGAGGTGTTGCCCTGCGATGGCCGCGCGGAGTTCACCGTGCGGAGGTGGTGGCCACCGGAGTTCGCCGGCTGGAGGTGGTGACCGCCGGAGTTTGCCGGGCGGAGGTGGTGGCCGCTAGAGTTTGCCGGCCAAAATCTCCCGCGGCGTCCGAATTTTCCTGTGGTGGCCGAATTCTCTGGCGGTGGGTTTCCCAGCGCCAGTCCGAATTCTCTGGTGGTGGTGGCGCCGGCGAGGGTGCGCCGGCACTGATGAATCTGTTTCCACCGATTCGAGCCTCTCGACGTGATCTCCGAATCGCGTCCAACCTGCAAGACAAAGCCCCCGGTGTCCGGGGGGTAAATACTACGATGCTTAAGTTAGTATAAGCATTGTATCAGGAAAGTATTGAATAGCTTAAAGGCTTACCAGGCCTGTGTATTTATAGGGAAGGAGAACCCGATCTCTGGCAGGATT
>JAULKK010000001.1:13455810-13469820 GCA_032355705.1 Rubia peregrina | reverse complement strand
TTACAGCTGACTGCTTATTGTGATTCTGATTGGGCTGCTTGTCCTATTACACGTCGATCATTATCTGGATATTTTGTTACCATTGGTGATTCTCTAGTTTCATGGAAGACCAAGAAACAACCTACAGTTTCTCATTCTTCCACAGAGGCGGAATATCGCGCTATGGCAGTTGCTTGTTGTGAATTGTTGTGGCTTAAGTCTTTGCTTAAAGACTTAGGTGTTGCACAATCTTCTCATATGTGACTATTTTGTGATAGTCAGTCTGCTCTCCACATTGTGGCTAATCCGGTATTCCATAAACGTACGAAGCATATTGAAGTTGATTGTCATTTTGTTCATGATCTTGTACAGTTTGTACTATTGTTACTCATCATAATCGCACGACTGATCAACCTGCAGATTTATTTACGAAGGCTCTTGGAAGACATCAGTTTCATTCTTTACTTGGCAAGTTGGGCATTTTGGATCCACATGCTCCAACTTGAGAAGGAGTAATAGTAATATTGTTTGTAATTGTAATTAGATTAGAATACCTTTTCTAGTATAGTATATGTCTTTTGTACTACTATATAATGTACTCCAGAGCATGAATACAAACACACAATTATTACCCCGTAAATATTTTTCAGAGGATCAAAGCTAGGCAACAATCACGGGGACAAAAGTAGTGCAATCATGGCTAAAAGATGAATGAATCTTGCAAGCATATGGATAAGGAGTGATTGAGATCAAGGAAGAACATGAACAAGGAAATTAGGCAACGGATTAAATCAACATATTTCTACTCATCAACTGGAAAATGGAGGTGCTGCCAATGAAGAAAAGAAGGATTCAAGAGCAGGTGAAAGCAAAGCCCGCCATCCATTTCTGAGAACACACCAACCCCAGATCCTATATTTCTTAGAAATAAAATCAACTTCAAAAACAGTGGCAACGGACAACTAGGTTTTGGCACGAATGACATGTCTCATCACCTGGTTCAATAGGAGGAATCTCACTATTATGGACGACTTATATTAATCTAGAAGTAGTAAGTGGTAGTAGGAAATCCAACACAGGTGTTTCACTCTCCTGAGTGCGGGTGATAAGGTGTGATAGTATGTGTACTTCCAAATCTCATCTACGTTG
The DNA here is from genome assembly GCA_032355705.1 of Rubia peregrina. Lineage (NCBI taxonomy): Eukaryota > Viridiplantae > Streptophyta > Magnoliopsida > Gentianales > Rubiaceae > Rubia > Rubia peregrina. The sequence goes on along the minus strand of JAULKK010000001.1, from coordinate 13,468,692 downwards.
CGATCGGTGGCTCGTCGGAGTCAGAGCGCTGCCATGGAAGATCAGGAGATAAACACCAAATGAGGAAGCTACTTTGCAACTAATGAGATAAGAAAATTCTGGAAAAATGGAAAGCAACTATGGGGCCAAAGAATGAGGTAAAAAATTTCAATGTTGCAATTGGGGAAGTGATAGGGAGTTCTAATGAATAGAAGGGGAAATCAAAGAAGGATGAGTTAATGAAGGAGGTAGCATATTTTAGGGTAAACATAGATCAATTGGAAAAGCAAAAAATGCCAACTGATGACAAGATTGAGCAAGAACAAAACTCAGTGGAAGCGAATTTGAGGGGACAGAGGCTTTCCTGAGAAGAAAGAACTGAGGTTGAAGAAGCTCAATTGTGGAATTCACTTTTTCTCAATGAGGTGAAATAATATGACACTATCAATATCGAAAGGATAGAGCTAGATAAAATCACAGATGAGGACGTTAAGGAAGGATTTAAACAATGGAGCACTTGTCTGGTATGCAAAACAATGGGGTGTAATCCCCTTTTAAAGGTTATGGAAGATTTCCTGTTCAGAATCTGGAGAAAGAAGGTCGAAAAGGTATGGCAACTTAATAGAGGAGTTTTTATGGTGAAACTGGTGTTGTGATGAAATTTTAGATAAGATTATGTTTCTTTTCAACGAAAAGCCTCTAATTGTGAAAAAATGGGAACGTGATTTGGATCCTAGTTAACCTACAATAGTCCTTGTGTGGATTAAGTTGCCTAACTTACCTTTAGTTTATTGGAAGCCCAAAACTATAAGTAAGATTATGAGTTCAGTTGGAAAACCAAATTGTCTTGACAAGAAAGACTTTGCCTATTCTAGAATATAGATTGAAGTAAAGATAGGTGAATCAATTCTTGATAAAGGACTGTATGTGAATCAATTCCTGATAAAGGACTGTATGTGAATCAGAGAAAATTAATTATGCAGGAGAAAGTAGAATTTGAGTGGAAGCATGTTGTTTGTAAGGAATGCAACATTTATGGTCACCAGGTGGAGGAATGTATGAGAAAGACTGAGCAAGTGAAACAGGGGGAAAATATTGTGCAGTTTATATTTCTCTTAACATAGATACTGAAATGAATAGGAAGAATAGTCAATCAGTAACAGTGAATGAGGAAAAAAAGGTAGAACTGACAGAAAAACCTGTAGAGGCAAATAAGAAGATTGCGTTGATTAGTGATTAGAAGTAAAGTGGAGAGAGTAGTGGCAGTAGTGTGCTAAACCTCCATATGGGAAGTAGTATAATAACTTGGAATGTCAAAGGTCTCAATAAGGGAGCCAAACACGTTGAGATTAGGAAGTTCAGTTTGAAGAATCAAGCTAGAATTTTGACTCTGATAGAAATAAATAAAAAAAAGAGAAAGATCTGGAGAAAAATAAATGGGTAAAATGTATTCAGACCTCCAGTTTCTTGGTTAGTGCACATATGCTCCCCAATTTTTTAAAAGTGCACATATACCCCTGGATTAGCTGTGACTTAAAAACTCATACCCTTCCAGCCTGAGTCTGACATTGACCTTTTTTTTTGTCGGCCTATATAAAAATTACTAAAATAACCTCCACTTCATTTTTGAAAAGCTAAGGATCATTTTACTCTCCACTGAAGTGAGGCCCACGTTTCATCAATATCGATATAAAAATGCATTGTCAAAATTTTGAGTTCATAAACAGTGCGATCTGAACTAGGATTCAAAACTCTTAATCCGCGACTTGGCCGGGCGAGATTTAGTTCATGTTTCCAACCCTAATTTCAGCGGATTTCCCTCGTCTGGGTCGGATTACTCGAACGGATTCAAGATATGGGGTGAAATCCAAAATTGGTTTCCAATTTTTTATTTTTTTTCTTTAGGAGCAAAACAATCAATTCCTTTGAGTCCGATAATGACCAAAGTTGACCAATTTTCCAGATGTCACCGGGGATACAAATGCACTTTCAAAAAACTGGAAGGTATATGTGCATAAAACAAATAACTAAGGTGCATAAATGTACATTTTTCAAATTAAATTAGTGGGTCGAGCGTGAATATTAGTTCACATCCGCATAATCCCTGCCCCGCTCCACTAAACACACTAATGTACATATCTTACCTAGTTTAATATTTTTAGTAAATATTTTTAAAATTTTAATATTATAATCATTATATATGAAAAAATTTAAGTGTTTTAGAGATATAAGTGGAGTGGGTACAATGGATTTGAAGTGGGTAATGAGTACAATGGATTCAAGTAAGTGGTGGTACAGGGGTGGATTTTATTATTGTACTTGTTTTGTGTGATAGGACGGGTATAAGTATAAAAAAAGGAAAAATACTTTTATAACCCTACTTATTTGACATAAATGTCAATATAACATTTTGATAACTGAAAGTGCATATATAATGTAAGTGTAATTTTACCCATTCCGACGGTTGAAGGCCAGATTTGATGGAAAAGTCAATTTCACTCCTACCAAAAAAAAATAAGAACAAAATATTTTTATAACCCTACCTACTTGACATAAGTGTCAATATAACCTTAGTTAATCAGTGTAAGCGCTAATATAACCCTCTCCGGAAACATTTAGCCGGAATTTGTAAAAATACATTTTTTCCCCGAAGAAAAAATATATAAATACTAAAAATATAGGAAATGACTTTATTACCCTTAGAGTTATTAATATCCCAAATATTGTCGCCGGACCGCCGTCGTAACATGTAGGGTTATATCAGCACACTATGAAGACTGATAGGGTTATATCAGTAATTTGCAAAAAGTGTAGGTTATATCAGCACATACTATAGAATATATGGGTTTTGATGATATTTTGTTTATTATGTTTTGTTTAGTCTGCATTGATGGTTGGATGACATTTGGTGTTGTGTGTGGTTGTTATTTTGTTGTGTTTTTCGACATAGGATTTTTAATGTTGATGAGTTTTGAAATGAGGCTACAATATATGATATGGTGTTTAATATGAATGATGGTGTTGTGATGTCAAATTTTATGGTGCATAGTATATATGATGATGTGGTCGTGTGTTAAGGCCAGCTGAGTACCAATCATTTAACTTTTGTAATATGTACTAATATAACCTTACATTTTTTTACGAATGTATTGATATAACCCTATAAGTTTTAGGAATGTGCTGATATAACCCTATCTGTTACGGCGGCGGTGCAACAACGGTTCAATGGCAGTCCGATGGCAATCCGACAACCCGATGATGGTTCGGCTATGGTTTGGTGGCGGTCCGACTAACTATAAGGGTAAATTTGTCAACTCAAATTCAAATTTTAACACTAAGGGTATTTTGGATATTTTGCATAGAGTCAACACAAAAAAATGGAAGTCAATGCCAGAAATGGGATCTGAGGGTTATATTAGCACTTACATTAACTAGTTTGGGTTATTTTTGCATTAAAAATTATCTGAGGGTTATATTGATATTTAGTCAAGTAGGTAGGGTTATATTGGTATATATCCCAAAAAAATTAAAAGCTAAAAAAAGATGGTGAGAATAAATCAAAGGAGTATTGACTTTCATTGCTGAAAACCCTAGCCCAACATAATCCAATTTCAAGTTGAGCTTCATATAGCCTCAAGTTCAGGACAAGCAAAACATCTCTACTTTTTTGCTGCAAATACCAGTACCAGAATCGCTGCCTAAGATAATACTTTGCCATACAAAACAGGCAACAGTCAGAATCTCGGCATCATCCATTACCAAGAACATATTATTTTGAGACTTTAACTACTCCAGAAATTCGCCCCCAACCGAGAACAAAAGATTGTATGAAAAGATTCCAAGGATAACACAATAGATAAGTCTTGAACAGGGTCGCCATTGCACTTCAACAGTATACTGCAATCGAGCACCTGCAACAGTCCAGCAATCCATCATTGGCCATTTTCAGTAAATACAAAAAAATTACGCATACTAGCAGATTATAGACTTCATAGTCATTGATTCTTCTTTTCTGGACAAGACAGATTCCGAGTTGTAGGACAACCACCGTTGACCTGACAGAAACAGTATGTCTAGGCAGGACAAAAGCCATATCCTGTTCAAAAAGAACTTATGCATGCCCTCTATTGGTTCTAATATGAATATGATCATGTTTCTAGTTCAGTTTTATTTCCGGATAAAACGTATTTCACATTTTGAAACTTTAAAAACAACTGTAATCAAAAGTTCAGAAAGATAAAAGAAGAGCACCATAGCTACCATGTGCAAATGATTAAAGCACAATGCAGCCAATTTTTAAGTACATTATTTAAAAGGCCGACTTGGAACAATGCTAAACCATCACCCAATCAGAAGATCAATCAGCATATAGAATGGTTACAGACAAACCTACATGAGATTTTACGTGATATCAGAATATACCACTAAGCCTTCATCCCATACTACTTGAAGTTAGCAAAATGGATCACATCTAACCCATCATGTTTCCATAATTATTGTGTCAATCACATATAACTATTACATGTCTATCTTCAGTTTCATTCCCAAGCATTTATTAGTTATTCTTCTCTGTTTGATTTGTTATATTAGTGGTTCTCTATACTTACATGTCATAGAGGCTTTTTGGTCCCCTGTAATACATGATTAAACAATCTTAAACGAGAGAAATATTGATACAGTGAAATAACAGAAGTAAACCTAAATTCCTCAAATCTTCTTAAATTGTAAGTTTAAATCGACCAACACAGTAAAGAAGCTATTGAAATGTTGATAATTACCTGTACATCATATAAATTAGCGCAGCCGACATTCTAGCTGCCTAGAAGAACTCGTCGAGGATCAAGCTGGCCGCTGCAATAACTCGAAGGTACAGCAGAAATTTCTTGCCTTCCTCTCCACTCTTCACCAGGTTTCAGAGTGATAGGCTTCTCAACAGCAGCAGCCTCCACACATAACATGTGCTTGTAATCTTCATCACCCAAATCAGCTATTGCCTTTGCTCTCTTCTCCCAAGGATTCCACACCACTGAACAAGAATGATTGAACAAAATTACAATTGGTAATTGCTTTCTAACCCACAAATCTGGCAAGCTTATGTAGCCTATTTAGAAATCAGCCTCTAGCTTTGTCTTCTTTTCACATCAAAACTTATTTGTTGATGTGCAGCATCTATTTGGACTGCTTCTATAATGAGAACACTCTTACAGAAACGATATGAAAAACCTGTCTCCATAGTCCATAGTACTAAAACTCAATTGGATTATTTTCTTTAGGAACTCTTTAATTAAGAATAACAAAAAAAAATTGATTTCCACATCCTATCCAACTTCATTCCTTCTTTCCCTCTCCCTGTAACCATTGCCTCCTGCATATTTCCCAATCAAACCTGTCTACCTTACCTTCCCCACCTCCGCAGCCCTCCATTTTATTCAAGCACCAATCCCCACATTCACAAAATAATGAAAGTTAATTATTAGAAGAGATCAACAAGTATAAAAACGCAACATCATTAGAGAGAAATGATTAAGAACGACTATACACAGCCGAAATGAGACCTGATGGTGATAACAAAGTTTTTCCACTGCATATTGGGTAGGTAATAACAAAGTTTTCGAATGTATATTGGGTATTTTTACGTAACTGCAAGAGCTAAGTTTTCTTTCTTTCTAAATAAGTCCTTTGGGTCACTGAGGTACTGGCATTGGAGCAAATGTGATGAGGGGTCGTGCCTGGAAGTTAGGGGTGTGTAATGGTGGTAATGGTGGTATTTGGATTAGGCTGAAAGCTCTAGAAGAATGAGGAATCTTTTCCATTTTGGATTTTCGAGTAAAAAAGAGCTAAGAACACATTTAACTTTTTTATTGTCACTTCCATAAAGTGTAGTGTCCGAAAAATAGATCCAAAAATATTTGTTCTCAAAGAGGCAAGTAGTGTTGTCAAACCAGCACAAATAGAGTACTAACTAAAACTATGGAGGCAATAGAATGACCACTGGAAAAGAAGGGTCAAAAAGTAAAAATTCCCCTTCAAAGGCTGATTGCACTTATAAAGAGCAATATCATTTTTAATGTTAGTTATATTGGCAATGACCTTTCATTCCTAAATCTTTGCCAACTCAAACAAATTGCACAATTATATTATCGCAATTACAAATGAAAAAGAACACCACAAATTGTTTAGTTGGTAACTTGGTATCATGAAGGACAGAAGGAGGATGAATGAAGCAAAAAACATAAATTGTGACAGAGGGTCAAAGAATCAGCATGCGGTATCAAGAACCCAGCCATACTCAAGTCCAACTCCAGTCTAAACCCCAGTACATTAATCAGACAGTTCCGACATACCCAACCAAAATCATGGTCTTTCTAAAGGAAAACTGTCTGAGTTTAGGGAACCATCCAAAGATAAGGTGAGTAATTTACTGTTCAGTAGTATTGGTTTGGCACTTTCTATTTACTCTCTGTCAAAAGGTATTGGCAGTCTATATAGTGAGCAAGTACTTTCATGTTCAGGGTCAAGGAATCAGCATGGGGTATCGAAAATACAGACATCTTGGTGCCCGACCAGAACCCCTATTTCTAAAGCCAGTTAGTCTGTTCTGGAATCTGTCAATGGTATACTCAGTTACCACTGAAAACCATGCTCTTTCTGAAGAAACTGTTCAAAGTTAAGACACCATCCCAAGATAAAGGTTAGTAATTTCATGTTCGGTAGTGTTGTCTTGTCGCCTTCTATTTACTCCGTCCAAAGGTTTTGTCTGTCATAATGAGCAGGTATCAAAAAGCACCTTTGAGCATCTTCATTCAGGCAATGATAGTACATGCTAATATTTCAGCCAAGATTTATAATGAGCAAGTATCAAAATGCACCCTGGAGCGTTTTTGTTCAGGCAATGACAGACATAATACATGCTAATACTTCAGCGAAGATCTACCCAAAGTAGGTGGACGGGAAAGGGTACACTGAACAATCACAGGGCTGAGTTCATATGAGCACTACCTACAGATGATTTTATTATTGATCCGCAAGGTAGCTTACTGAAGAGCTAATGGGCATGGAAGCCCAACATGGTCTCTTATGCAGTAAGTTCCAGAGGTGAATATCTTCGGCTTAGTGAGGTTCAGAACTGTGATCTAGCTATCAAATTTTGTTTAAAAGGTCATAATACGTATTCTGTCAGTGATTTTTTATGTTTCTGCCCACTTTTGGTATAGATTAATAAGAGAGAAATGTTCTAATGTAATGCAACATCAAGATATGTTCATCCCTAAAGCACGAAAAGTAGCTTTTCCAAGATAAGGGGTGAGGGTAAAGGAATGGGCCATGCCATAAATAGCTTATACAGGATGTTCATATTCATTTTCAAGGCTCAGAGAGATCTTGAGTACGGAATTTCACATTTATCTTTCCAGCAGCATCACATAGCATATCAGGTGGCCAAGGTTTCAACAAAGAAAGATAGATGGAATTTATTTTTTTTCGAGAAAATGACAGATTTGGTACCTACTTTTAGGCGAAATTACAGGTTTTGTTCCTCTTTTTGCAAATTGTTCCCACATTATTACAAAATGTTCTCAATTTATTCCCAAGTGAGTCAACATTGAGTCGACCTTTCTAATGATGACAGAGTCGCTATGGGAAACAGGGAACATGGAAAGGAAGATAGAAGAAACAATGAGTATGATTGGATTGGTGATGTCCGGAACATGGTCGAGGAGACGGTGGAGAAAAAACTGGAAAAGGAGAATTTTAAAAAATTAATTCAACCTCAAAAGGTTTTAAATTGTAATTTTTTAAATCCCAGTAACTGTTGACGCGTCAATTACCTTGATTAAAACGTGTTATGTTCGATAAAGGAACATATTGAGAACATCTGGGAACCTTTTAGGAACATGGTGCAAAAAGAGGAACGGAATACCTGTAATTTCGCCTAAAAGTGAACACCCAAACTGTCATTTTCTCTTTTTTTTCATTGGCCCCTAACAAGTCATGATACTGACATGACAGATACAAAAGCCAAAAGAGATTACCTAGGGTCCTTCTGATTCTCTTCCACTTCTTAAAAACCTTTGTTGTCTAGCTTTTTACAACAAACGCTCATATCCTATATTCAAAAAATTCAATCCAATATACTTCTTCGCCTCCAACACAAAACCTCACACAAGAAATGCCCTCAAAAGTCAATACATTTTCCCAAAAGAAGAAGAAACAGATACTAAATCCTATCCCCTTTTGTCAGGCATTAGAGGACAGTCCAGTAGCTTTAGCTAATAATTGCCACATGGAAGTAGTAAACAGAAAGTTTCATGCTTACCAGCATCAGGGAGTCCATCTTTACGAAGAACAAATGTTCTCTTCTTTTCATGATCCAGAATAGCAATTTTCGTAGGTGTGCCAAGATAAATTTTGTCCACCTAATCAACGAATGAAAAAAAAAATTTAAGCAATTGTCATGTCATATACACAGATCAGATGCAAAAACACATGAAACGTACTTCAGATTCAAATGTAATAGCATCCCCTTGTTCAGTAAATCGCTCCTTATTCTGCAAGTTATCCAGGTAATCCAAAGTCTCCAGTCCCTCAACACGAACTTCACTGTAGCAAGAGAAAAATGGTCATATTGCCATAGCTGATGACTCAAGGTCACATATGCGTAGGAGTTATCTGCTCATCTAGACTCGTACTAAAAAATCTGTAGAGACTAAATAAACCAACCTTCAGCTTTACATTCAGCATTACTTTTGTAATTTTTACAGAAAAAATTACCAACACCAAAAAGGGTGGACGGTTCAATGGAGGAAAAAGAATACATACACATAATATACCAACCCAATCACAAGAAAGGAGTTCCTCAAAATTATGTTGCATCAATATTTTTACGAAAAATATATAGCTGTATCAAATCCACTGGAACTCATCAAAGCTTCAGCCTAGTAAATAAACTTCCATTTTAGTTTTGCATATGCTGAAATACACAATGAATTGCTTCCCTTCCATCAAAACATTTGAAGAGAAATTGATGACAGTGACAAGCAAAAAAAGTACATAGACTTGAACAAAAAGTTCAGCAACTTACTTGTCCGGTTGTCCTGTACTAGATCCCATTGTGTATGTTTACATGAATAATAAAGGCAATTAATCTCCTCAATGAAATTAAGATTCTCAAGCACTTTATAACACTCATAACAGGATTATCTCAAAGCAAATATCTAATGCACTAGCAATACACATTCAGAAAATTGACTTGTGAAGAACATTTTACACAAATTTTCACTCCTTGGAGTTAAGGCTTGAATCATATGGAGGGCCACATTGACAGATTCATAACAACTATCAGGGGTTTTGACTTGCCTATTGAATCAAATACTGAGTTTGACAGCTCCTAATTAATTCGGAATAAGTAGAGCCAAGAATATGTAAAGTTATAAATTAAGTGATTGTAACACTAACTTGTGAGTTAGAAGATGATAGCCAAGAGTAACCAAAGAGAAGAGAAAATATCGATGAACCAACTTTAAATTCACCTGATATCTGAAACTGAGAAGTAAGTATGATATGCAAACGTAAATGTGAATGGTTTTCCATCCGAGTTGGTGTTTCTGATGCGGGATGTCAACATCAAATCGCCAGCAGGCGACAAACTGATTCTCAAGCGGAATTCAAAGCTGAAAATATAAGAAAAGATAGCACACGTTTCGCAATGAGTATAAAATATTAATGAGCTTCATCTAAAATGTAAATTATAAACATAATCAGATAATTAAAGTAAATCACATCAGTACCTGTGAGGCCAGATCTTCAAGTCTTCTTCAGTGGGCTTGAGAATCAAATCAACAAAAGCCTTGGGAGAGGTGCTTGATGGAAATGGAGGGGGGTCAGAATCAATGCTCCAGATTCTATTCCGAGCAAATCCATGTGCCTCCAGAAATCCGTGATTTGAGAACTATAGAAAACAAACATTTTCATTTCACTGTGAGAACGATCTAACAAGTTTCAAGTGGCAAAGGCTGAGAATCACACACCTGAGGAAAGCATATAGGAATGCCTCCACGGATTGCCTTCGGAGGTTTGAAAATGGCCTGGTAAGATATATATAAAGAAAAAAAAGAAGAGTGAAATGCCATGGAAAACAAATGAAAAGATCAAATTACTTCGTTCTTAGAGTAAGACAAAAGAATATAGTAGAATTTTTTAGAAACAATAGTCTATAGCGGGAGCTTTAGCTTTTCAGATTGACTCAGAGTATTGTTGGAGGGATCAAACACAGGTAAAAATGAAATTGAACAAAGATATGCTGGAGATACTGGAGGAGAAGAATACAGGAACCATAGGGTTGGAATAGGAATGTTTTGAATAGAAATTAAGTAGGCGTGGTGTATATTTACGAAGATGGGTCATTTTGCTTTAATCTGAAATTGTAAAGTTGGGCTGCACTAATGGCCCAAAGGAGATAGGTAGGGGCCTGGGAGTGAAAGTCCAAAAACTTGTAGTTTTTAAGTTTGATTTGAAATATATATATATATAGACACACACACATATACACACTAAGCTTTCATCAAAAAAGGGACAAAAGAATATATTCACATGCTTAAACTTGTATTAAGAGAACAAAATACAGTAGAATGGAATAACAATTGCAAGTACGCAATTCTCTTCAATGATAGAAGGAAATAATATAGAAATTAAACAGTAGTAAGATGACAGATGGAAGAACGAGATTATTGAAAGGTTAAATTATGTTATCTCAAAGCTCAAAATTCACAATGGCATTTGGAGATAAGACATTCTGGACATGAAGAATACAGTATAAACAGGCTTAAGTAAGATATCATGACTTTGGTTGATAAAGAATTGGTTCAAACAAGGATACCCTGATACAAAACCTTATCACTCATATATCACATAATAGCCTCAGCTGTCAAAAGCACCTCAAAAACTAAGGACAAAACAACCTAATCAAAACATGCATGAAAATGCTGAAGTTTGTCCAAGATAGATCCAAATCAAATTATATCACAAAACATAGGGAGACGCATGAAAATGAGTTAAGCGGGAAAGCCCAGTTATATAAGAAACCACCTTGCTGCTGAGAAAAAGCAACTCCTCTCCATAATCATTTTTCCAAGATGTCACATGACCTCCATACAGATACACCTGTTAAGAAAGACAAAGGTTGACATTAAGGTGGCTACTCCTAGAGTATTATCACCTAAACTACTGATATAAGAGTCAAATTCACAAATAAGAAGAAAATAGCAATAACAATAAAAATAATAGAATGATAATAAACTCATAGAGAGGGATCGCATGTATGTTAGGATGTGAATTTCAGTGTAATCCACCTTTCTAGTTTAGATCCCAAATTATACATGAAGAGTAGCATCTAGCAAGTCTTTTCCCAACACGACAGCATCAAAGTGTGGGTTTAGGATGCTTGAATTGTCTGCTAACCCCTCATTGGTAGCAATAATTTTTCATGTCAATCAAATTATGTCTCTAGGTCTCCGCTGGGAAAATACAAGCATGATTCACAGAGCATTCATTTATACTTCCGTAGCAGAGTATATATAGCCTCAGATGTTTTATCATAAAGCTTTAAACTTTGTTTTCGGCTTTTGAATTTCAATCTCAAGCATGAATAAAAGAGGCATAGAAACAGGACTCCTCCAGCAGAAAAATGATCCATTTTGCAAACAGCGATTTTCCAACTACATTCGTTTCTCCTTTCTTGTCTCCGATAAGGAATCAGTCTTTGTAATGGTTGTATCACATAAAGATATCTCCAAACAAGAAAGCCCTTACGGACAACTATATTTTAAACGGGATCTCGCAATCAAACCTAATGCTATCATTGGCTGGGCAAGTAATATAAAAAAGGAAATATTCCCTAAAAAAGAAAATGCAATATTTCAGTAGCGTTACCTCGACGGAACTGCCGCGGACTTCCCGGAGAACGATTTTGTCGAGGCCATTGATGCCCTTGCAGACCTCCACTGGGAGCCGCTCCCGCCCGCTCCCACTAGCTGGAGTTCCAGACGCCGGCGCTGCCGCCGGCAACGGTGTGGGCGTCGGTTGTGACATGATTGCGACGGATCTTTGACAATGAGGTTGTGATCAAATGCTTGAATTTCCAAAGGGTTCTCGGATGTGTTGATTTTGGGGGGGATTAGGGGCGGGTACAGTGCAAGCCTCAGACTGCAACACACAAGGGATTAAGAACTGAATCTTCGGTTTCTTTTTTTTATCCTATAATATAATATAATAATTACACTTTTTCCCAATTAGTTACTCTTTCCTTCCTCAAAACTTTTTGAGTTAAATGCTGAAATGACCTTATGTTTTAGTTGAAACTGTCAATATGACTCTATAAAATTTGAAAGTGCAATTATAACCCTAATGTTTGATCGAAAGTGCCAATATAACCCTGGAGACCACAATTTGACCGAAATTTTAGGAATTGACTATTTTACCCTTTTCACTTTCATCTTCTGAAATCTTTATCCCTCTCTTTTTCTTCTCATTCATACCAAAATGAATCAGGAGGCCGCTGCGGTGGACGATTGATCGGAACGAGGAGAGGCAGCTGTCGTGGCGGCGCTGGAAATCGGGAGGGGTAGGGTGGTGTTATCGATTTTGATGGGGGCAAAGGTGGCGCTGTCGATTCCGATGTGGTTTCTGGGCAACGGGGCGACAATGGGTTTTAGGGCGGAGGTGGTTCTGGGCGACGGGTGATGGGAAAACGGTGGCTGAGCAGCACCACGGTAGCTCTCAATTTCCCGGCGCTTGGCTGAGCGGCGCCGGGGTCGGCGAGCTGACCTAGGAAGCTCCTCCGCCAGGAAACCCTATTCCAATGGCATTTGTCGGATAGAGAGCTAGACCGCGAACGGAAAATGGTGAGCG
>JAULKK010000001.1:13437366-13455710 GCA_032355705.1 Rubia peregrina | reverse complement strand
AAGGCTGGGCATCGGCGGATCTGGGTGGTTAGAGGTGCGGTAGCGAAACTTGATTTTTGGCAAATTCCCATATTTTGGCAGCAGCGGCGGTGGAGCAGCAACAGTGGTTAAGGAGTTGAAGAACAAGAACTTTGGGGTATTTTTTCAATACATTTTTAGTTTTAAGACTAGGGGTATTTTAGTCATTTTATGTTTGGTCAATGTCAGAAAATGCCGAGTCAATGTCTGAATAGTGCGAAAAGGTTATATCGGCACATTTATTTTAAAACTTAGGGTTAGAATTGTACTTTCAAAATTTACACAGTTATATTAGCACTTTCAAAAAAAATAATAGGCTTATTTTTGTATTTTCCCTTTAAAATAATATAATAAATACAGTTTTCCCTTACCTCTAAGTTTTAATAATGAGTAAAGTGCTAAAATAACCTTGAAATTAGGGCGAAAGTGCAAATATAACCCTGCAATCTCAAAAAGTGCCAATATAACCCTTGACCACGTTGACTGTTTGGTCAACTTTTCACTGCCAGAGTAAAGTGAAGTTACCATTTTACCCTTGTAATTTTAAAAAAGAAAACCCAGAAAACTGTCACTTTTCCATCTCGATTTCCATAATTCTGTTTCACTTTTTTGAGAGCTACTGTTTCTCGTGGTTCCGCTCTCAATTTCCCGGTGCTTGGCTGAGCGGTGGCGGGGTCTGAGCGGCAGTGAGGGAAAGGCAGTGATGGAAAGGCAGGTACGGGGCGAAGGCGGGGCAAAGGCGATCGGAGGTGGGCGAAAGGCGATGGTGAAGGAAAGGTCAGTTTGGGGCGAACGCTATCGGCGGGAGAGGTGAATCGAGGCAGTGAATTTGGGAGGTGGAGATGTTGAAACCCTAGGCGGGAGAGGTGGCGGGGATGTGGGGTTGGCTGAACGGAAGTTGGTGGTGGGTGGCAGGGATGTAGTGACAGGAGAGATGGCGAGGATGTGAGGGGTGGCAGGGCGGAAAGTGGTGGTGGCGAGAGGGTGCAGGGTGGCGAACGGTGGGGATGATTATGCCCCTACTACCGGTGAGGAAGAAAAAAGTGGAGAATTGTGGCCCAAAATTGATATGGAAAAGACGATGACAACGGAACCGAACAAGGGGGAAAACCAGCGGTAAGGACAGAATCATTTCAGTGGAGAATCAGTGGTGAGGTTGGCGAATCGGTGGTTGCAGAAGCAGTGGAGCTAGGGTTGCAAGTGGCGGCGGAGGAGAAAAAAAAGGTGGCAGCGATCGGGAGGGGGTGGAAGAAATTGAGATGGCAGAGATTGGTAGGGAAGAGCAAATCGGAGAAAAGATATGGAGGGGTGGCAGGTCGGTGATTTTCTTCGACGACGGCAGCTTCCGGTGGTTGTGGCGGTGGTTTCCGGCGGTGGAGCAGCAGTGGAGCTTGGGTGTGACGGCGGCAGCGGAGCTTGGCAGCTGCAATGGTGGAGCTTGGCACCACAACGTAAAGGAAACATTATGTTTTTAGAAAAAGAAATTTAGGTTTGTTACAAGGTATTTTTGTCATTTCATCTTATGATTTTTCCTGAATGTATTTAGTCAATACCTGAATAAGTGAGTTTGGTTATATTGGCACAAAATTTAGAAAAGTTAGGGTTATATTGACACATACATTAAAAACTCAGGGTTATATTGGCACTTTCTGATGTTGCAGAGTCATATTTGCACTTTTGACCTAATTTCAGGGTTATAAAGGTAAATAGCCATAAATTTTAAAAGTAAGAACTCTTATCCTGACAAAATATAATGATGGAGAGATAAACTATTTAATTGATAAACCATACTCCCTTCGTCCCAAAATTAATGGCACGGTTTATTTTTCCAAATTAAAATTTAAAATATTAACTCTAAATAAAAATTAATATGCACATACTAAAAATATCACGTGGGATTTTGTTAGATTCATCTTAATATCAATTTTTAAATATCAATTTTTATGCATGTTAAGGAAATAGAAACTCTTTCCTTGTAGGAAAGGTTATAAACGGTAGTTACCTTATAGAATTAGTCATAAATGGTAATTTCCTTATATATTTTGGAATCTTATTCGTGTTGGACTTTAGTTTGTTATAGCCCTATATATTGTAACCCTTACCAATCATTGATGTGATATCAATGCACAATTAATAAAGTCATTTATATTTTATCATGGTATCATAGTGGGTTCGATTGGAAACCCCTTATCTTTAGCTGTATCTGTGTTGCTGCCGTTGCCCTTACCTTCTCCGTCGCCGTCGTGATCCACACTGCTGCCACTGGAGGAGCCTAGCACCGCTGCCGCTTCACTTTGTTATCCATACGTGCCACTGCCAAGTTCAGTTGCTATCCTCACGCACCGCCGCATCCCGCAAGGATTTCTACAAGTACTGCTCTTATTGAAGTTGAATATTTCTCTACTGTTGCTACTATTATTGTTGATCCTACTACATCTACTGCTACTGAAGTTGAATCCCGTTCTATGGTGATTTATTTCTTCTTCTTTTTTCAATTTTTTTAACGATTAGCTATTTCAAAATCTTTTTTCGCAAGTTGACATTCTTGTTCATCATGCTCCAACTTGAGGGAGAGTGTTAAAGAAATAGAAACCCTTTCCTTGTAGAAAATATTATAAAGGGTAGTTACCTTATAGAATTAGTTTTCTTATAGATTAGTTATAGATGGTAATTTCCTTATAGATTTGGAATCCTATTTGTGATAGATTTTGGTTTGTTATAGCACTATACTAGTAACCCTCATTATTGATGAGATGTGTCATTGATTTGATATCAGTGCACCATAATAAAGTCTTTTATATTTTATCAATGTTGAATTATTATGTGGTTAGAAATATTAACGGTCAAACAGAATCATTGAATACCGTAAAAAATTATTGGGACAGAGGGAGCATATGATGCTCATAAGAAATTATTCCATAAAGGAAAATTTACACAGTGTTCTAAGAGCAAATGCAACGGGAGAGTGGGAGAGGGAAATTTGAGGAGTGAGGTAGAGTGTGATTCTACAATGGGGGAGTTATGGAGAGTGGGGGAGAGAGAAATGAGGCAGACTCGAGAGGCAAGAGTGCGAAAATTGCACTCTTGAAAACTCTCCAATTTATCACATGGGGTGGGTCCCATGTGGTGAGTTGGAGATTTTAATGAGATAAATTATATATTTTGATCTAATGGTATCGTGTCTCTTTAATTTATATTTTTGCTCCAGTGGATTTAAATGGATAAAACTCAATTATCATCAAAAAAATTAAATACCAAAATTCTTGAAATTTTCTTGAAAAAAAATTCTCTATAAATAGAGACCAACTTTAATTATGAATGTTTTTTATCTCAAATTTAGTTTGTATTTTGTTGTTCTGTTTTCTATCAAGTTGTTATACGTATTAGTTTTATTAAGGTTATTTTTTTATTTCATTATTCAGCTACCAATTATTTTTATAATTTTATATATTTACGAAAATTATATTTCTATGGATAGATTAAATATATATATATATATAAACATATATATACATCACATTCAAAATATATATGTTGTAGTAAATATTAGATTGTAGAAATATAAAAATGTGTGAAAGAAAAAGAAAATGATGTGGGGACAATAATTCTGTGAAATTGAGTTATGATTGTAGAGTTAAATTGGAGATGAGAGTTTTGGTGAGTGTAATTGAGGGAAGAGTGATTATGTTATTAAAAAAAAATGAGAGTTATGGTGAGTAATGGGGGTGGCCAGTCCGCTAGTACGCTCCACGTGGACTCTTGAGAATCATCCAATCTTTCTAACTCTCCAGTTCATCTCCTGGAAACATAGCTCAAAATTCAGTTCCCCAAATCCCGTCGTATTGCCCAATTCAATCACCATGCCCATCGCTCCATCACTGGATACCACCTTCCTCCTCTCCAACGTTAACCCGCTCACCTCAACCTTAAAACCCGCCGGAAAAACCAGGCGTTTTCCGGCCAGAAGGCTCGCTGTCTCGTTATCATCCCGGAACTCCCCAGATGGGCGGAAGAAGGAGAACCAGCTGGCTAAGCTGGTAGCAGTGACTCTGGCAGCAGGGGTTCTTACTCTGAGCTCTGTTAACGTTGATTCGGTTTTTGCAGCTAAGTCCGGGGGGCGTGTCGGCGGTCAGGCGTTCAAGTCTGCGGCTCCTCGTGCTTCCTCTCCCAGGATCAACAATTCCAGGTCCATTACATGAGATTTTAGTGTTTGCTTGAATTTCAGTTAAGTTAAATGCATTTTTTATAATTAAATGCAGCTGTTTAGTGGAAGAATGTGTATGAATCGATTGTAAGGTTAGTGATCCTTTGACGAAGAAAAGATTATGGAAACTGCATATGTTGGAGATAGCCATTGGGATGATGAAACTGACAGGATCCCCGTAATTGTATCCGTTCCTATAGTATTCAATAATAACATTTCACTGTCAGAATTAATCAATTTTGACCAAATGAATAATGTTTGGTGATCTTTAGTTGGGAATTTAGGACAGGGAGACATTATATCTAGAAACAAAATTAGATTAGCCAACTCTTTTTAAGATGGTTTGCATGTGTACTTAATAGACCCTAGGATTACCCAAGTAACAACTTAGATAGAGAACCACTGAAATTGCGCAAACAAAGGAAGAAGATTTGAATAGTGTATATGAAGAAATGCAGGTCATGCTATTTAAATATAAAATATACAATATGCCATGGTTAAATTGTTATTGCCTATCGTTGTTTAGTTATGTAAGAAGTTAGGAGATGATAAGGCCAGGAAGATCAATATGCCGGCAGCAATGTATCCATTTTGTGAAGGAGGTCTTTCAAATATTGCTAACTTTAGTTGCCTTATTTTTATATGTTTTGGGGGCTTAGAGTTAGAAGTTGTCTTATTGCTACAACTCACAAGGGAAGATTGCATAAAGTATAGAGATTAGGATAGTTTGTTTGTGATGCTTTGCGGAATATCTTGCTGAGTTGGTTGAAAAGAATAGTTAGCAGTTGGTACATGGCACGCAGAATGCAAATGAGGCCTAATAGTTTTTTGGTTTTGATGAAACTGACTTTGATTTTCTGTGTTTCTTTGTACTTTTGGTTTGGATTTCTGTTTGTTCTTCGGTTTAGACATTGTGGTCATGATTTCTCAATCATTCAAGTGTCTATGGCTAAAATTTACATTGTCATTTGGCTGGCTAGCCCGGAAGCGATGTATATTTTTATCAGATTTTGGTATTCATACGAGATTAAGAAGTAAGCCTTCGTTATATTATACAGATCATGTTCGGCCATCTTGTTTGGTCGGATTGCATTATGCCGTTTATATAAAAATACATCACTGTTTTCTAATAACGAGACATGAAGAGGAAAGGAAATCCACTGCCATTTTGTATCGTCATTCAAGATTGTGTGTAATCTGATTTTAGCATTGTTAGTTGAATTGAACCCCTATTATTTCATGATCAACTGTGACTGACACTTGTGTCTTGCAGGACCAATATTTATGTAAACCCGCCGGTTGCTCCCCCGCTGATTGGTGGATATGGATACGGTGTCCCATATTATGGCGGTTATGGTTGGTCACCATTCTCATTCTTTGCTCCAGGCCCTGGTGTCGCAGTTGGCGTGGGAGGTGGCTTTGAGTTCTTCTTCCTGTTTCTTCTTCTGGGCGCTGTTTCTGCAGTCTTTAGGCGATTTTTTTCATCCAGGGATGAAGATTTGGATGACTACTAGTCTATATGTCCCCAGGAAATATCATAACCTGCACTAGTATAAATATTTCAAGTTTTGAACTTCCTCTGTAATATTGAGCTGGCGATTGGTGTACCATGAAAGTATGTAAATAGAGAATCCTTTGCATAGTGTTTATAAAGTATAAAAAGTGCTCATGTCTGTTCATTTTGCAGCAAGATTTCTCTATCACACAGTCATCAGTATATAAGATTCGTGCAAAATTAGTGAAATTGTCCTAAAATATCACGGATTTTTTTTTTGAAATCACGGCATTTGATGGTTTAAATCAAGTAGTTCCAGTTTTGTTATACTATAAGAACATTTTCGATGTGGATAGATTTTGGGGAATGATTTTTTTTTGGGGTCAAGTAGTGTTCTCATTCTCATTAATTTCCAGATCTGTTATATCATTGTGTTAGATTTGGACCGCTCAATACCTAGTTAATAACAGGAACTGATCTTGCTAAACTTGATTATTGTCTGGCTCACACAATGTGGGGTGAGTCTACCACAAAGGAACCTTTCAATCCGCAAAGTTTGGAGTTGAAGTCCACATACCATATTGACAGTCTGCTACTTGATATGTGTCTCTAAACTCCTTGCATTCACCGGGTTGTATCAGCACTATAGTTCTAGTGAAACTGTTGCTGGATTTGCCCGGCCATCGGTGGCAGACGTCTGTTAGAGAAGTTTCGAATGCATGTCTGTTTTGTTTAGAAGCAGAATAGTGCTGCTTTGCCTCCATATTTATTCATAGTTGGTCAGGTTCGTTCCAACGGGTTGCCACAACTTCTTAGTTCTTGTCTTGAGAACCGTTTTGGAGGTTGTCGTTGGATTTCTCCAATCAGCAACGAGGAAGAACCTAATATCGCCAGAGTCGTGAGAGCACCGACTGCACGCCTAAAAATAAGAACATCAACAACTAAAATTAAAATGAGCATAAACCATTTTAATACACATTAAAGGCAATCCATGATGTAAATCTTCTAACACCCAAAAGTAGGCCTTGCTCTAGGGAACATTGTCTTCCAAATCGCCGTAGATGTGGTGCTACAATCCAGTGGAAATTCTACACTAGAAAATTTTGTTTGACAAGTACAAACTATCGCAAAAAAATCCATTTTCCTATTTTTCAGTGGGTCAGACCATATAACCGGCACAAGATGATCTATTTTGACTGCGCCCTGCAATTTATCACCACTACTAACAGTGTCTTCCATCGAATCACACTGTCTCTCCACTATCGTGGCTACAACCGATCACGGAAAAAATTTGTTGGACGATGAGACTTCACATGGATGGTGTAAAAAATTTAGGGCTGGGGTTAAAGAAAGAAATGTTAAGGCGTCACATATGCTTTAGGCTAAATATCCAAAGTGGAGGGGTTGGGAAAGCTTCCACAGACGCTAACGACCATCGACCGCCGACGACTAAGAAATTCTGGGCGCACCAAAATGTTGTTTGTCTCCTTTTCTACTCATCGCCTACTAGCCGGGAAACGCCGTGCGCCACTGCTCGCCGGCGAGAACCGCTATGTTTATTTTCTTCTTTACGCGCAATCATTTCTGTCGGCCTGGTTCTACCTACCAGATCCAGTTTCCTAGCGAGTGCTGCTCGATCACCAGCCATCCTTTTTCCGGCGACCTGTTACCACTGGTTGGTTCCCTCGTGACATCTCACCATCACGCGACCCCCCGTAGGCCCATATCCTCTTATCTGCGCACAACACCATCAACCGACCTCATTGCGACTAGATCCGAACGGTTTAAGTGTGGGGGATTTAATGAACTTAGTTTAAAATATTTTTTAGCACATATGATACACATAATTGTAATAGATTGTAGGTTTTGCTTTAGAGTATTAGATACTTTACCAATTAGAGGGCTATGATCACATTTCATCATTTTGTATCTTAACTCCTTGACTTGTGAAGTTTTTAATGTTTATTTGAAGTCTTTCTAATCAATTCGAGGACTGGATATTGGGTTCGAAGCATAGACTTGATCATCAGAAGAAGGTCACTTGCAAAAGTGGTGGAAGAAGGAAGATTGAAGATGACGAAAAAAGATGGAGCTGAGTTTTGAAACCCATTTTGGTGCATAATCCAAGTTTACTTGGTGTTCATGGGTAGCATTTTTGGATTTGTCTCCACGAGTTCTATAAAAACTACTATTGGAACTCCCAAAACTATTCAATGGTTCACCCGTAGCGATAGAAATAAGAAGAGGGCAAAATTTCCTTCATGAACCAGGCTATATGTAACTGTCTTTAAAGACCACCCAAAATTTAGCATTTTAGCCTTTTCTCCTTTATTTCCCTGGGCTATAAATAGCCCCTTCTTCCCCATTTGGCATGAACCCAACCAAACCCATACCTATCCCTTTGTATATCAATTTCTTCGACGTTTCTTTGTAGATTTATGTTCTATATTATGTGTTTCCATTATCTAGGCTAAATATTATCTTGGAAGCAATTGGTAAGCCCTTCTAGCATGATATTGTACTTTTTTCATTGATTATCAATTGTATTTATGCTTTGTTGTATGATAATTGCATGATTTAGGCTAGGATGTACAACTAGTTTATGTATGTGAATTGATTACTTACTAGATATTAGGATGAACCCGAAGATTTTGTCTTTTTGTTGATGCGGTTGTTATTTATTAATGGAAGATTGTAATTAAGGGCAATAACTAATTGTGATTGCCAGTTGATGAACTTGCTTAGATTTTAGGATGAATTTGGATGGTTTCACCTCTTTGTTGATGAAGCCAACTAATAACTTCTAGCATGTAGGCTGATTTCTCATAGTCGTTACTAGAGGATAGGATTGTGCTATCTCCATGTTTCTCACTTATAGGACATTGGATTAGTCATATTGGGTTCCCATGTTTATTGCTACCTCCAGGCTATTCTATGGCGCTCATCTAGAGTGACTCGAGGGTAAAGGTTATTGTGTGACGCCGATCATCCACTCTAGCTAATACTGAGGGGAGGTAAGAGATGTTTTCACCCAAAATGTGTTGACTAGTTCTCCAAGATATGTGGTGAATGCATCATAGTAGGATAAAGAGTTGATGATCGATTGATAGTTTAGAAGTGTAAATCAATCGCGCCTAAGACTAGTTAGAATCACATTTATAACATTTGTGTCATTTGCATGCTAATTTCGTATATTCGAATAGTCGTAGTGTTTTCTAAAAGAAAATCCCCTACCTGTTACTATACATTCCTTGAGTGGCATATATGTGTGCAGTTTAGCTACGCATAATACTTGATTGACTCTTTTTTCCTTTGTGGACTATCCCTACTTGCTACTATCTACTCTCTAGTAGTTAGCCGCATTATGGCTTATAAATTGTATCTTTTAGAGGCACGACGACAAACTCCCACTCTCCATTTTCGATCCACCCCACCAGAAGTGACTGATCATATGCTTGATACTGTCATGGATTTGATCTGTAACTCTAAAAAAAATTCATAGTATAGCTCGAATGGCCTGCAACATCAACTTAATTAATATCTCCTTTCCGGTCTTAGACAAGTTCCTTTGGCTCCATCCATCTATTATTCCCCTAATTTGGTCTTTTGGGTTCTGTAAATCTCTTTCTTGTTCCCTCCTATCTCGAATGACAGTCTTAAGTACTTCCTATGTGTAGCCATTTTCGGGATCTTTAGTGTCCACATATTTTACTTTTCATCTCCGGGCTGTGTTGGGGCTAAAAAAATGCTAGACTTGTTTGAGTTGATCCTTTGTCCCGATATGCTTTCAAAAAGATTTATCGTCTATTGCACGATTGTTTCTTCCGACTATGTAGCTTGATGAGTAAGAGTGTGTCGTCTGCAATGAACAAATGGGGATAATTTTGGGCCGAATATCAAAGTTGTGATCCCTTTCAACCTTCCCACCCTCATCAGGTCCCTAAGCAAAGAAGAAAGTACCTCTAAGAAGATTATAAATAAGCAGGGGTCACCTTGTCGAATGCATCTCTTCATATGGAAAAGGCTGAGCTCACCACCATTGATGATAAAAGAGAAAGACACCAAAGAAAGACACTGCCAAATAAGATGTACGAATTTTTAGGGAAGGATATATAATTCAGGGTGTTGGTGATGAATATACACTCAATCTGATCAGATGCCCTACTCATGCTGAGCTTGACACACATGGCCCAGTTTTCCTTGTTGTCTACCTCTCATCGTTTGGTGGAATTTATGAGCCATGGGAATGTTGTCTGTAAATAGTCTATCAGGGATAAATGCCGATTGGATTTCTTAAATGATCTTCAGAATTATCCTCCTTAACCTTTTCGCTATTACCTTCGAAGCTACCCAATGTACTACATTACACAGACTTATAGGCTAGAACTGTGTGATTAGTTCAGGATTTTCTATCTTGAGAAATAAGACAGTGTGTGAAGTTTATTCCCGACTCAAACATGCCATGATTAAGAAAATTTAAGGCAAAAAGTGTAATGTCGTGCTTCATGGTATGGCAATAATTCTGATGCTCATACTCGTTTCTCAGCTCAACAATCCTCTTCTTGATTTCTTCATATATTGGGCCAGCTTCTAGGTTTGCAAATACTTTTCGAATTTCCTCTAAGCGTTTTGGTATAGTTGGGAAAACATCCTTCCCTCATCGCAAATCAATCCCATCGCAGATTGTTCCATTTTCACATTTAGAGACATCACCGTACTACTCCTATTCTCCTTCACTACCCATGCACAATCCTTCGACTTTATCCAGTGCGCTTAAAATCTAAACTTTCTTTTCCTTGCATGTTTCCACACTTTTGGATCTCTAGATTGAAGTTAGATGTGCAAACACATATGGTTCAAAAATACTATAGAGATTGAGGTATCGGAAGACTAAGAATACAAGTGATATATACCTTGATTACACACTAAGCGGTTAAAACGAGATCTCTTTGTGTCCGACTAATTAGCTAGTCTGTTCCACTTGAATTTTAGCCCTGAGCAGCCCATGTATAAGAGATCACATAATTTCAATGCCTCTGTGAATGTGTTTATTTACCACTCCAGACAAGGTGCTGATCCTTAGAACTCATCTTGCGAGAGAACTTCATTTAAGTCCCCTACGCATAGTCATGGGGCATGTGAATCAGGCTCAAGTTGTTTGAATTGTTGCAACTATTGACTTCTGGCCGCAACAGGTAGCTTACCATATACCCAGTAAATTGAAACTTGTTGCACATAATTGTGGCATCAAAAAAATGTGTCGCTGTGAATGCAAATTCAAATATACTAAAATATTCTTATTCCATAAAAGAGCAAGGCTACCAGAATAGTCTTGCGACGCTACTTCTACCCCTAAAAAATTAAATGAACTCTTAAAAAATTCTCCTGCATCAACAGAACACTTAGTCCCACAAAAAAAGTCAAGGTTGCTTCATACGCCTGATAATGCGTAGTTCCTAAACTGCCCAAGCCCTTTCGAGACCTCGGCAGTTCAAACTGACTGGTCTTATTTGCTAATCGCTACTTATACGATGCATGTGTCTTCTAGAAGGCAAGTTGATTCTTCTTCGTCATTGCCAATCCTTTCTTTCTCAGTGTCAAAGATATCCACATCCACCACATGAGCTTCAAGGTTTAGTTCCCTTTTGTGGTTCCCGTGAGCCTCATTTTAGATTCTTTCCACATCCTTAATCATTGCTTCAGTCACTTCAATGATCAAGATATGATCCCTCGCAATCTGCACCTACATTAAGCTTTTTGGAAGCCTTCTTTTGTTATCATTATTCTACATGATTTGGACACCTTAAGCACACTTTCCATATCCCATAACACTTGTACGTATCCCACCCTGCATGTCTTTTGGACCAGATCTCACTCCCTTTCATTTCATGATTTTTTGAGCATTCATACCCTTCTTAGGAATTTTCTTGTGCCGCATTTTCAATATTTGTTTTGTAATCATTTTCTCCGATGAGTCAAAATCAATCATAACCTAGACTAGTATAGGGCTGATAGAAGTAACCTCTTGTGTTTTCATTTGGTTCGTTGGTGAAGTCGGCGCAAGCTCTTTTGGGACGGCCTATACTGCTATAACTCCAGCTGTGTTCATCCTCCCTCTTTGATTAATATTCCATGCCTCTATGTTATGATAGAGATTGTTGATTAGATATGATTATGATTTGATTATATATGATTGGGATATTTGTAGGTACGATATATCTCTAGAGCTTGTAACCTCTATAGGTACTTCATGTAATACATATCTCTACACAGTTAGAGTTTTCTTATTCACATAGTATTAGAATAGGTTACTCGATCATCTCCACACAACAACCACGTGTGCTTCCCCCCTCTCCCTCTCTCCATATTTTCCTTTGTTTTTATTTCTTTGTCGATTCACAATATTTTTTCCCTCTCCCCCTTAACCGAGTCCAAATATTCTTTCCAACTGCCTGGTATTCTTTGCCGACTCCTAGCATTTTCTTGCCGATCAATCCCTTCACCATGGTTGATCACAAATTACCATATAAACTCTTCTTCATATGTTCACTATCAAGATGACTCCTACCAATTATTTGTTGTGAAAGAGATAGGCTGATCACATTTTGAAGCATCAAGGGCTTTGTGGGTTCATTGATGGTTCCAACCCATGCCCGACGTTGCTTAGTTATCCACCAGAGTCCTCTTCAACTCTCTCTTATGCGTCGAATGTTGGTGCTTCCCTTGGTGGCGCTAAGGCTAATACCAAAGCAGCATATAACAAGGCCATGGATGATCGGGAGGCCAGGATTGCGGAGGATCAGTGCGTACACAATATGTTATTTTCGCCGCTCACTTAGGAGACATTGTACGAGATTAACGAATGTGCAAAAAATGTGGGATAACATTGCAACTGTGCATTAGAATCAAAGTAAGTCCACCACTTTGCGCCTTCACTCTAATACTTTTTTTGTTTGCAAGACTAGTACAACTCATGATTCACATCTTCAGTTTAAGGAAATTTTTGAACAATTGTCTGTTATGGGATCTTCTGCTATGAATAATGATTAGATTTTGTGGTTTTTGATTGCTCTTGGTGCTAATTGTAAATATTTTTGTGCTCCTTTAACTACTGCTCTGCCAACTCCTTTGTATACCAACGTTGTTGCTCATGCCAAAGATTACGAGACTTTTTTTAAACAAATTTTCAGGGGGAACTCAATTTAGGGAGGCACTAATTCTGGTCATATCACGTTTGCGGCATTAGAATTTCCCTCTGGAGGCGGCGGGTAGGTTCACACACTAGTGGTAGTCGTGCATGAAAGCAGCACGTCCGGCCCACACCCAGTCTTGGTGGCTGGTTTTCTGGTCATGCCCGTAGCCTGGGTGTTAGGCACTCTTCTAGTGGTTGTGGTTGGGGGCTTCAATGCTAGTGGTGTTGTAAACTGGATCATGATGCTTCACACTTCAATCGTCTGATTCATCGTCCATTTGAGACCTCTTATCCTGCTCAGCAGTTTCAGTCCTCCCTTCAGATTGAGCCGGTGGCTGTCACTTTAGACTAGTACCTTGATTCAGGGGATTCTAACCACATGAGGTCGTCTGCCTCAAACCTTGAGGCCATCACTCCCTGAACTGGTAATTCTTATGTTTCTGTTGGAAATGGCAATGCAAGCTTTATTTCTACTATTGGTGATTCACAGCTTACATCTTTTCTGCATTTGTTAGATGTGTTGGTTGTCCCTGACATAACAAAAAATTTATCGATTAGTAAGCCTACTTGAGATCTTGGTGTACTAATTAATTTTGATGATTGTTCTTTCGTTATTCAGCATAAAGTCACTTGGGGAGTCATTGGTAGAGGCCACAGTGCGGATGACTTATATGTACTAGATCGAGGTGAATGTGCATTACTTTCCTTTGTTAAGTAGAATAAGAATTGGCCTTCTTTTGGGTTGTGGCATGCCCATTTGGGACATGTGTCCCTTAGTACTATTTCTTTGTTACTTTAAAATGGTGAACTTTTTTTTTGTTTTTTCTTTGTTGCCAAAACCGAATGCCTCTGCCTTGTGTGTTATGGTGAAAGGTCATAAACTATCTTTTGTTGATAACTCTAAATGAGCTAAGCATGTTTTGGATTTGATTCACTGTGATTTGAGGAGTTTAAATCTTATTTTGTCTAGACATAGTTTTGCTTATTATACTCTATTTGTGGATGATTTTTTGAGATTTACTTGGCTTTACCCTTTTCGGCGTAAATATAATTTTGTTGATTTTTATTTAAAACTTCAGGCTTTTGTGGAAAATCAATATTCTTCTCGGCTTAAGGTGTTTTAGAAAGATGGTGGCACTGAATTTTGGAACACTTATCTTCATGTTCATTTTGATACCAAGGGAATTCATCATCAAGTTTCTTGCCCCTACACACCCGAGCGAATGGTCGTGCTGAACGCAAACACCGCTATGTTACGAAAATAGGCCTTACTATGATGTTTCATTTGCACTGACCCTTGTACTTTTGGGATGATACGTTTGTGACTACCGTTTTAATTCGTTAACCGCCTTTCTACACCGGTTCTCAATGGAGTTTCACCCTATAGTGTTCTATTTGACCAAGCGCCCATATGTTCTAACTTACATCCCTTTGGTTGTACAGTGTATCCCTTCGTTTGTCTTTATGCTGAACACAAGTTGAAGCCTCGTAGCATTCCTTGTGTGTTTGTTGGCTTTAGCTCTTAGTAAAAAGGCTTTCGATGTCTTGATCCTGCTCCTAGTTGCATCTACATCACTCGGCATGCCCGCTTTGATGAGTCTTGCTACCCCAATGCCATTGTGAACTTGAGCTTCACCACTTTTGCCTCACTGGATGTTTATTTTTTTTATTGATCTAGTTCTTCCTGATCAGGTGCCTGAGCCGCCCTCGTCGACTCCGTTGGCACCCTCTTCGATATGTTTGACAGATTCACTTCTGCCTGCCTCATATGTCCCTAGCTCAGCCCCGGCTTCTCCTTTGGAAAGTTTCGAGCTTTCCTTTTCAGTGGTATCTTCGAATGATTCTCCTAGTTTGCCCACTTCTCAGCCTCATCAAATGACTACTCGCCTTCATGCTGATCTATGATACCCTCATCATCTTGATGACTATGTCATTAGGGGTCTTACTGTTTCACCCCTACCCATTCCAAGCCTCGGGATTATTGGGCCGCACGTCTTGATCCTCAATGGGTTGTTGGGATTGATGGTGAGATGTTCTCTCTTCGGCATCAACATATTTGGGATTTGGTTCCCTGGTCATCTGATGTGAATGTTGTCGGCCCCAAGTGGGTCTTTCAGCTCAAATATTGTCCTAAAGGTACTGCTGAGAAACACAAGGCCCGAATTGTTGCTTAAGGGTTCTCGCGGCTACCAAGTTTTAACCTTGATCACACTTTTAGTCATGTGGTCAAAGCCTTTACTGTTTGGATGGTTCTTGCCATTGCTACCATGCGAAAGGCCCTTGCATTGGTTGGATGTCCAGAATGCCTTCCTTAATGGTATTCTTAATGCTCTGGTCTATATGGTGTAACCTGTCACCTATAAGAATCCTGCTCGGTCGGACTATGTGTGTCGTCTGCTAAAATCCATCTATGGGATTAAGCAGGCGCCGAGGGATTGGTTTGAGAATTTCAGTCCATATATTTGCCACCTTAGTTTTGTTTGCATCTATTTTGATATTTCTCTATTCGTGTTTTCTCAATGCAATGTTCTTCTCTGCTTGCTGGTGTACGTGGATGACATCATTCTTACTGGAAACGATTCTACTGCCATTCATAACTTTATCTCTAGCACTCATTAGGAATTCATTATTAAAATTTTTGGATCCCTAAGCTACTTTCTTGGCCTAGAGGTCTCTTCCACTAACTCTAGCAAGCTGTTATATCACAACTGTTTGTCAAGTTGGGATATCTGATGTTTTGCCAGTTGCTACACCCTTTGTGTATGTTTCTCAACTTCTCAACTTCCCAATAGTACGAGTGAGTCCTTCGGCAATCCCACCTTATATCGGCCCTTAGTTGGTGCTCTTCAGTACCTCACCAACACTCAAACTGATTTGGCTTTTACGGTAAACTCTTATTTTCCAAAGGATCCTCGTGATGATCCCTTTGCGGCTGTCACCCAGATTCTTTGATATGTCAGCAACACTCTTCGCTTTGGATTGTCCTTCCAATCTTCTGCTTCCATGGAAGTGTGAGGATACTCTGATATTGACTGAGCTCGCTGTCTTGAGACTTGATGCTCGACTTATGGCTATATCATGTTTCTTGGGGGAAATCTCATTTCTCGGAGTGCCAAGAAGCAGCCCACTATTTCCCGCTCTAGTTCAGAGTTTGAGTACCGTTCTTTTGCCAATATTGCGACGTAGGTTGTTTGGTTTTCTCATTTTATTTAGTATTTTCATTTTCTGGTCTCCGAGTCACCTATTTTGCTGTGTGACAACAACAATGCCATTTTTCTTGATCATACTTCGGTGGCTCACAAGTGTGAGAAGCACATTGATATCTACTACCACTTTGTTCGGGAGTTGGTTGCTTCTAGGAAGCTGCGAGTTAGTCATGTACCTACATCTCTTCAGTTTGCCGACATTTTCATTAAGGGTTTTCCCCATCCTTTGTTTTAGTTTTTTAGGTCCAGGCTTTGCATTTTGGTTCACCCGACGCTTTGCTCGAGGGGGGGGGGGTTAGGATAGATGAGATTGTTGATTATATATGATTATTATTTGATTAGATATGATTGAGATATGTCTAGGTATGATGTATCTCTTAGGCTTGTAACCTCTATATGCATTTCACGTAATACACATCTCTACTCAGTTGGAGTTTCCTTATTCACACTCCATATATTACTTATCCCTTAATACATCAACATCATCCGAGTCTGACTCCTCTTCCACTTGTGTTTGCACATGGCTACTAAACCGTGTCAAAATTCCTTTCAAGCTTGGTCTCCACCCATGCATCTCCATGGTTTTAATCAGTCATGGTTTCTTCAACTGCATATTTTCCTGGTCATTCACCTTCTATGGTATGTTTTGTGTCGGTGCCAATCTATTGAGAATTGTGGTTATCCCCATGCTCATCAAAATCGGCCCCTGAACTTGATTCGCCACACTATGGCTCAAACGATCCCCTCCATCTCCAAGTTGTTTCACGACCAGTATAATAGCATTATGATATTTATTAATCCCCTCCTGATACTGGTTATCCTTTGGTTCGTGTTCCTTCCTAAGGTTTGGGGGCCCTGTGTTTTGACTTGGGCCATCCGCCCTTATCCTGTTCTCCCACACATCCCCTACACTTCTCTTATAACCCTTTTGCAATGACGACAAATTCAGATGAACTGGAATCCATCCCAGATAATTCACATCATCCATCTCCCTCATCTGAGCCATTACCCTCACCTTGAAATCCTTATGAATATGCTTGATGTACCTACAAAAACGAGTAAAAATATGGAAGCTTTTCGTACCGAAGCTTCAAACAAATGTCCCTTCTTAGATCCTTCATGATTTTCATCCGTTCGAAGGGCTCAATGAAACAGATTCTCATGTATGCACCTAAGAAAAGTCCATCATTCTCTCCAATAACATCAACATTGCAACCAATCATACCACTAACCACTATCATTGTTTTTGCGTTCATTAGATAAGTGGGGATACCGTGAACATGTACCCAAAACAGAGTGGTTTCTAAAACCATTTTCGAACCTACCAAAAAAAATCCAAACTCCTCCAAAATATTCTCCCCTTGGGGCCATGAATATGCCAAAGTAAAAAAGCAACACAAAGTTCAGAAAATAAAAGTTCGCTCCCCCTGAATTTAATTATGACTATATTGGAACATAGCCCTTCAGAATTCAATTCTGTTCAGGAGCAACAAATTGCTATTCCAGTTGTGCCTTCTCTGCTTCAATTCTGGTATTTTAAGCTTCAAGTGCAACTATCTGAATAGTGATGGTACCCAACCTTGCATTCAGAGCTATCAGCTTGGCTTTATTCTCATCTCCGGCTGAAGTAGAACTTATGCTTCTAGGGTAAGTCGTTCACCTGTCTCAACCCAAAAAATTTCTTGTTTGGCTTTAGAGGCTCAGTTTCCACTATCTCATCCTTTGGCTTGGCCTTAACTCTCTCACTTCTGACCAGGGATGAAATGATGCAAGGATAAACCAGTGCATGCTTGGCCTTTGGAGATATAGCTTGTCGCACAATACTCTGTTGTATGAGTAAGCCAAGGTTGATAGGTTTCTGTGTTCTAACACAGTATAACAGCTTAGCCCTTTCACGGGTCAGGGTTGTAGTGTTTGAAGATAACATTCAACAGTTTACAGTTACCTGATAAAGTCCAAAGAACCTAGAGGTTAAACAGGATGCTAGAGAATACCCAGTTACAGCCCATTCTGTTTTAACTTCTCCAGATATCTCAGCTAAAATTTGATCATCCGTGACCTCCATCTCATCAGAAAAAAATACATTCAAACTCAGGTATGTTCAGCCCCAGCAACCTGTTAATCCTCTCAACAGAGAAATTCACAATCCGTACTCTAACATAAACTCAATCACACCAAGGTGAATCCTTCTCAAGGTTCCCAGCCATCAGGTTTGAATAAACCTCACAA
>JAULKK010000001.1:13426797-13437266 GCA_032355705.1 Rubia peregrina | reverse complement strand
ACATATAATAAATATATCATGTGATATATTGTTGAATTCATCTTAACATATATTTTCTAAATATCAACTTTTTTATATGGAATTGGTATATGTAGTTAGAGTTATTGATGGTCAAACATGATTATTGAACACCGTGTAAACAGTAAATCGGCCAATTATGCCGGGACGGAGAGTAGCAATTAAACTTGCAAGTTTTTATAGAAAATATTTGATAGATAACCGATAAATGTTTTATTGTATTAAATGACTGATATAAATGTAGTTACGATTTATTTTCGTTATTAATTTTGTGTATTCAACTAAACCCTTTATGTGTTTTTTTTGTTGCAAAATCTTGAAAAAAAAACCATCTTTCTTTAGACATGCAAAGATGACAAAATCTTGGAAAAAAATGTATTTTCATAGGTATATAGAAAGATGAGATTTAAATAGAATAATATGAAATTAGGGGTTTATACTCAGCCGTAAATGCAAGTGAAACATTTGAGTTTTGATGGTAAACATTACTTATTTGGAGTAAACCAGATATGAAATGATCTGAATTGAACCAAACTGGATTAAATTGAATTGAATTTAACTAAAATAAATGTGTTAAAAATATTAATAATATTACTAAATAAAGCTAAATTTCACCAATTAAAATTTTATTATACTAAATTAAATTGATTTGAATTGAACTAGATTGAAGTGAATTAAAGTGATCTGAAGAACAGGCCAAAGGCTGTATAAAATAATGGTCGAACTTCTTTGTAGAAAAGAAGTGATCGAGGTGAAACATAATCTCCATATCTATTTTTTTTAAACCAGTTCTACACATAGCAAATAAGCTTTTCACTTGTTTCGAATGAAAATATTTATTTGATTTTGAATGATCGATAAATCATACAACAAGATATTGTTATATGTTAGTTAAGTAAGATAATCCTTTTTATTATTTGATATGGAATGATCGATAAATCATACAACAAGATAGTATTGTTTATATGTTAGTTAAATAATAAGATAATCCATCCAAACAAATATAGATTGGGATGCATTTTGATACGTCATTTTATGTTAAGAATCAGAATCAGAACCCGATTTCGATCGGTTCATTTTGATTCGTCTTTTCATTATTATTAAGAATTAGGACCTGATTTCGGTTCCATTTCTAATTCTATGTAATATTTAGAATCGGTCTCATGAAATACCATCTTTCTATAAGTTATGCAATAATTAAGGTTTAAACTGTAAATTTAAAAAATTAAGATAAATTTTTTGAATTGCATTAATCGGGTCATAAACTAATTACTACATGTTGCATATTTTTTTTAATATTGCAATTAAAACCTTTTACCTTTCTTTAATTCTATTCCAATCCCTCTTTCCATATGCCTATGAAAAGACCATTTTTTTTCCAAAACTTTATCTATGGTTTAGCCATGTAATTTAAATAAAAATGACCATTCATATGTTTTGAAAAAAAGCACACAATTATATAATTGATATCCAACTCAATTTACCTCCAACGATAACTAATTAATTTATTGCAAACTGACCGTCTATACTATTACAGATTAGAGATGCAACACAAATTGTAATATCGCAATCGGGACATTACCTTGCTCCCGGCAAAAAAATCATGATCGCTTGGAAGAAAGAAGGGTATCAAACATCATTCACTTCGCCAAACAGATCTGCAAGAATTGTATTTGACAAAGTATAAGGTTATTACTCTTCTTTGTATAGAGTCTTTAGCCATACTATGCCTCACTCAAATGTATTTAGATTTTCTATTGCATACTTCCCTATAGGCATTGGAAATTATTAAAGTACTATCACAATGAATGGATATTGGTGATATTGGCTTAGGCCACAATGGTACATCATGCAACAAGTCCCATAACTGTTCAGTTTCTTTGCTAGCTGAAGCCAATGCCACAAATTATGAAGTCATGGTGGAGTCAGCTATACAACTTTATTTTTTTGATACCCAAGATACTGCTCCACCACCAACAAAAAGATCAACCCTCTTGTATATTAGAGATCGTTTTTGTCTTTTATCCAACTAGCATCACAATAACCTCCAAGAGCCACATGATACCCTTTGTAGCTGATACAATGATACTTTATGAGCTTAAGATATTTTAAAGCTATCATAACACCATCCAATGTTTCTTTTTAGGATTACTTGTGAATCTACTTAAAACTTCAGCCGCATAAGCAATATATGAACTTGTACAAGTCATGGCATACATTAGAATGCCAATTACACTTGAATACTCCAGTTGTGATATAACATTTCCCACATTCTTATTTATATACTAAATTTTAGAATTAATGGGAGTTGAGAACGGTTTGCCATCAAAATGATTAAACCTTTAAGGATCTTTTCAATGTAATGAGATTGTGAGAGTATAATGGGGCCTTGGTTTTTCTTTATTCTAATTCCAATAATAACATTAGCCTCTCCCATGTCTTTCATATCAAAAATTCTCAAGAGAAACTTTTTGGTTTCTAAGACTTGTTCTAAGTCTGAACCAAAAATCAACATGTCACCGACATATAAGAAAATTAGAACACCTTTACTATTCAAATACTTACTACAAATGCATTTATCTGATTAAATTTTTATTGAATCCACAAGAAAGTATCACTCAATCAACTTTTTGGTGCCATTAATTTGTTTTAAGCCCATAATGACTTCACAAGTTTACACACTTTGTGCTCTTTTCCCGATAGTACAAACCCTTCAGGTTGTTTCATATTAACTCTTTCATCCAATTCATCATTTTAAAAATGCAGTCTTAACACCCATTTGATGGATAAAGCATTTTTGGATTGATGATATGGCAATTAGTATCCTTATAGTAGCTATTCTTGCTACTGGATAGTAAGTATCAAAGAAATCAAGGCCACATTTTTGTGTAAACTCTTTGGCTACTAGCCTTACTTTTTACTTATCTATGGTTCCATCCACCTTCTAATTCTTTTTGAAGATCCATTTGCAATCAATTGCTTTGGAACCAGGTGGTAAATTGTTTCAGTACCCAAGTATTATTACTCAAGATTGAATCCATCTAATCGTTGAGAGATTTTGTCTAAAATAGAGCATCGTGAGATGTTATTGCTTCATCAAATGTCTTTGGATCAGTTTCAGCAAGGAATCAATAGTGCATTTTATTACTCAACTCATCTCTTGTACCTTCTACAAGGTAAGTAATAAAATCATAACCAAATTATTTGGCCTTTTTAACTCGTTTACTTCTTTTCAACTCAGTGACTTCATTTTTGTCATTTTGGGTCATCTAATGCAGACTCACTATGTTTTGAGTCATTCCAAATGTTTCTTGGAATTGATGTAAATCTTTGTTCATCAAAGATTGCATCTCTTGACTCTATTATAGTATTAATAGAAATAGAGTCATTTGGCTCAAGAACCATGAACATATAAGTTTTGCTAGTGTGCATAGCCTATAAAGATACATTCCACATCTCATTCTCCCAACATTCATTTCTTAAGTTTAGAGAGTCTTACTATGCCTTGGAAACCCCAAACTCTCAAATGATTGAGATTTGTTTTTCTTTTATGCTAAATTTCATATGGGGATATTGCACTATGTATTAACTCAAGTTGCTTATTTTCTTTCAATTTGAGGAAAATATTTTCTGGTGATTTTTGTGAACATGCAAGTAGTGCATTTTCCATTATGAATTTGCAAACGTTTTGGTAAAATATCCAATTTGATTATGCCATGATTTTTTTTATAGAGAACATTTCATATCCTAGTATACCACAAAATAGAAGAAAACTCAATCACGTAAACATCTGCATTCATTTTATTGATAGACATAACATTGAGTTTGAATATCACACCACAGAGATACCCTTTTCCCATTAACGTCTCACCCTCGAATACCCTTTTACAATTTTTATCAGCTTCTATCACACTTTAAAACCAAACTTATTAAGATGACCTGCAGAAACCAAATTCTTTCTAACTTGAGGATCATAGAACACATTAGTGAGTGTAACAACTTTTCCAAAAGTGAAATTGAGATCAATCTCTACGCCTCGCAGCTGCACCATTTCCCATGAAGACAACAAAGTCTTCTTCATCTTCCACGTTTTGATTTTTTTTAAAAAAACTTTTATTTTTACAAATGTGTCGGGTAGCACCCAAATCAACCCACCAAGCAAAGTCTTCATAGACTATGTTGATTTCTGATAACATGGTCAAAAGAGGCTTGTCATCCTTTCTTCCATTTGAGGAGTTAGAGCCTTGCGTCTTTAAAAGCCTACATTCATATTTGTAGTGCCATTCTTCTTTGCATTGATAACACTTGACCTTTTTCTTTTGAATCTTTCCATGGCCAATGCCATAGTATGTTCATTTCTTGGAATTGCTACTTTAGTCTTCTTCAATCATATTGATTTTGGTGGTTAACTCTTTTCCTTTATTATCATCTTTTTCTGAGATGTTTCCTCTAATCGAAACTCTTCCTCAACACAAAGAGAGTTATCCTAACTTTTAAGTGAAATATATTCTTTCTTATGTTTGATATCTCTCTTGAAATCCTTCCAAGAAGGGCAGAGTTTATCAATCAAACCTCCAACTATAATTGATTCATCCATGTTAAGGTTACGTTGGGAGAAGTGATTAAACCATTTCCCCCCAATTTCTGCAAATTGTTGCATCACCAGTTTGTAGTCCACAAGTTTGTAATTTAAGAAATATCACCGTAGTCATCCGACCATGTTTCCTTGGCGATGTACACTTATTGGTCAAATTAATCCGGTTCTTAACTGAACTAATCTGGTCTACTTCATCCTGAAGTTCTTAACTGAACAAATCTAACGGAAGTGGATAAATAAATCTATTTTTTCACAAGAAGATGTAACATACAGATTCAAACTAATATCCCGTACGAATCGAGTTATATCTTGCTTTCAAAGATTGTTGGTGAAGAAAAACACACATTCGAGCTAGAAAATATAAGAAAATGAAAATTGTAACTCACAGATCATGAAAGAAAGCATGCACTATTTTCATTAATGAAGGCGTCTGTAAAGTTGAAAATTGGAAGGCTTTTTCAGTAAGTTATATTATTGAATTCGACATCCAGAGTTTCCAACGTAGTTGAAGCAAAAAAGGAAGGAAGAAAAATGCATGAGGAGTTGGCGGGAAAAAAAAGTGTTACATAAGGAGGTGATTCTTCTTCTTCTCTCTAAGAGATCAAGTAACCTATGCAGCAGGACTCTCTAATATATGTTTGTGGGCACAAAGCATCCAAATAAAACTCTTCTTTTCATGATCATCTCCGTCTATGATGATGATTACTCTTTGATTCCGCGCCACATAGCGGTTGAATTTATTCATCTCTTCGATCAAACAGTGTAATGCTGCTGGATGGTTTCGATATCCAGCCCCTTCAGCTTCACCACCGACTCCACGTGACCCTTGAGCGTGTGCAGCTCCCGGAGCCTGCAAAGTTCCAAGAAATCAGAGTTGCATTCGGATTTCTTTCAATGATGTATTCAACAAAAGAAAATGTTGCATGAGGACTCAAAACGAACACGAGTATGTATCAAGATATGAATGTTACCTGGCCATCTCAGCTCGCCTTTTCGCTTGCTCAGCGATTTCAGAAAGCTCTCTGTAGCTGCTCTTCTCCTCAAAGACATTAGCAGATTCGGGTGGTTGAAGCCCGTGCAAAGTCCTCTGAGCAACAGCCCATTGAGCTTCCCTCTCGTGTTTTCCGTAATCCTCTTTGGTGGTGAATGCAGTCTGTTCACCCAAGGGACACAATTGATCAACAAATGATTGAAGGAAGAATAACAATAAGACATGAAGAAGGACAAAAGGTGCATACCCTGTTCTCAAGCAAGTTGTTCCAGGCCTTTCCGCTCAATACGTATCGAATGAAGAACTTGAGGATGTCAAGTGGGAAATAGAACACCAAACTGTAAAGCCAGATCACTCCAGCCCATCCCCAACCACATCCTTTGATTCTTGCGAAATCCCAGTTAGCGTATACAGCAATAAGAGTTGCGACCTGAAAAACGTGCAGAAAGTAAGAATTGGGCCATTTGACATTTGATGATTGAAATGACAGCGATTTCACATGCTTGATGCAATCTTACTTCGACAGGATACATATTAGACCGAGATAGAGGGATAAATGCAAAAGACACGAGGACATACCAGTTGAGCAATGATGAAAGCAGTCATTAAGAGTAGCCCGGGTCGCTCCACAAAGGACCAGCTGCGCGAACGGGTGACAAAAATAAGAGCCTGACTGACAATACTCACTTGCAGGTATAGAGCCGCCATCATTTCATGCTCACTCTCGTGAATATGCCTCACCCCAAATCTATCCTGAATCATTTAAATTACAAGAGTAAATTGCCTGGACGTATATACATGTAAATGCCAAAAGACGAGAGGTAAAATGATCAAGCTTACAGGGAAAAAGGTGGTATCTTTCATGATCCAGAAGAAAATGACGGTCATCAATCCCAAGTAACCTCCGAGCATGATCCCAGTGGCAAAGATTTCCTTTAGTTTCCAGCTATCAGGGATGGGTGATGGTTTCACCCTGTCCTTTGAGATTGTCATAATTGTTCCTGGTTGAAGCATCGTTTGTATTAGGTTAGAGTAAAGAAAACCTTAAAATTCAAAATCCGAGGAGGTGCAGGTGCGGAAATCTTACCGTCATTCAAGATGGCAATAATCAAAACCATGAAGGGAGAGAAATCGTACTTCCAAATCAAGGCGATAAGCATGAATCCAAACTGAAAAAAGAAGAGTTGAATATAACCATTAATGCACCAGTTGGTCACAAATATAGAATCTTGTCGAGCAAATCAGTTCATTAACTTACCACTATACGAATGGTGATGGATACTGCATATATCTGCAAGATTATAGATGTTGTTAGGAGCCTGCCTCCATCATTGAAAGAAGTTCAAGAACATACAAATCAGGTAAAGAGTAAAGGAAAAAACTCACTGTATAATTCTTCATTCTCTGGAAAATAGCTCTGCTTGTCAAAACCGCACTAATGATAACACTCAGACCAGGTTCAGTAAGAACAATATCAGAGGCACCTCTAGCAGCGTCGGTAGCATCAGCAACAGCAATTCCAATATCGGCCTTCTTCAGAGCAGGGGCGTCGTTCACTCCATCACCAGTCATTCCAACAATGTGCTTCCTCTCTTGCAATTTCTTCACGATTTCGTACTTGTGCTCTGCATTTTTTTCACATTCAAAACTTAATCCCACAATACAATATACTTCCAGTATATAAGGGCACGAAACCAAAGGAATATTTCCCCCTTACCAGGGAAAACTCCAGCGAAACCATCAGCTTTCTCAATCAATTCTTCCACGGGTAGGCCGGCTATTGACTCATCCTTGTGCTGTCCCAACAAAGAAGCTGATGGGTACATGTTTGTTCCCATTCCAAGCCTACGTCCAGTCTCCTTTCCGATGGCAAGTTGATCACCTAAACATTAAAAAATTCCGTTAAGCTAAAAGCCAAGGGAAAAAATGTAAGGGAAAACAACAAGAATTAGTCTCGATTTTGAGAGGAATACAACTGAGTCCTTACCAGTAATCATCTTGACATTGACACCGAGGTTAAGAGCGCGGCGAATGGTCTCAGCACTATCGTGTCTAGGAGGATCAAAGAGAGGTAGCAAACCAACAAACTGCCATGGACCTCCAGGACTGTCTTTTGATTTTGCAGGCACTTCCTGTAAATGACATGTGAAAGAAAGTAATTAATATATATGATGAATATCAAACGAAATTCAGAATATATATATCCATTTGCAAGTCCATTTCCATACCTGTCTTCCAACAGCCAATGACCGCAGGCCACGCTCGGCATACTTATCAATGATAGAGTGAACCTTTCTCTTGAGATCTTCACTAGCACTGCAAAGAGTAAGAATCTAGAAAACAAGAAGTAAAATTGATTAGGTCTTTTTGCTTGAGATAACATATTCCAAGGAATGATTATCGGTAGACTGGTACCTGTTCTGGGGCTCCCTTGCTAGCTCTATGCCAGTTTCCTTCGCCATCAATATAAGTCAAAGCAGTCCTCTTCTCAACAGGATTAAATGGCAAGAAATGCACCTCTCTGACACCAGCACGTGCTTCTTTGGGATCAGCAAGCATACCAACAATGGCAGCATCAATGGCATCCTGATTTTCAGTTCTAGAAGCCCTTGCTGCCAGAAGCATAACATGGTCCTTATCAACTCCCTTTGCAAACACCTCGATCAAGTTCTTATCGACACTGAGCTTGTTGAGAGTCAAAGTTCCAGTCTTGTCACTGCAAAGGACATCCATGCCAGCCATTTCCTCAATGGCAGTCATCCTCTTTGTGATGGCTCCCTGCTGAGACAGCCTGTGGGATCCGATAGCCATCGTCACGGACAAAACAGTGGGCATAGCAATGGGAATGCCTCCAATCAAGAGCACAAGGAGATTATCAATTCCCTTTCTGTATGGCCTGTGCTGGATCGGGTACATGACAACGATTTCAATCAACATCCCCACGGCGATGGAACAGATACAGAAGTTTCCAATGGCAGTGAGCACTTGCTGGAAATGCCCGACGTTGTTGGTACTGTCAACAAGATGTGCAGCCTTCCCGAAGAAAGTATGAACACCGGTGGCAATCACCACAGCTTCAATCTCACCTTGTTTGCAAGTGGAACCAGAGAAGACTTCATCCCCGGGACTCTTGGTAACAGGGAGGGATTCTCCGGTCAAGGCAGATTGATCAATCTTTAAAGGATCACCTTCAAGAAGACGGGCATCTGCAGGAACAATGTCTCCCAATTTGATGCTCACAATATCTCCAGGAACCAGAATAGCTGCCTCCTGCTCAGACCATCGCCCATCTCTGAGCACCTATATAACGCCACAAGTAACCATAAGTGACTATCCACAAAATCATTGACTTTTAACAACAATTATTTGGACAATAAGAGAACGCGGAACAAGAACACTTGAAGGTATGTAGTATCTACCTTAGTTTTAGGAGCAAGACCAGCCATAAGGGCAGCCGCGGCATTACCAGCGTTGTTCTCCTCAATGAAACTGATAGTGGAGTTGATCACCAGCAAACAAATGATCCCAACAAAATCTTGCCAATCAGGAGGCTGTCCACCACCATTAGCCAGGGCAATAGCCATAATGGCTGCAGCTTCCATGACCCATGAGAGAGGATTCCACATGAAACCAAGAAACTTGAGAAACTTGCTTTCCTGCAAACAGGATGAGGTACAACAACAAAGTCAAATCCACATTCCCAAATGAATGAAAACAAAAAACACTGCAACAGACAGAAATTCACCTTTTTCTCTTCCAATTTGTTGGGACCAAAGATTTGGAGCCTGTTGGCTCCTTCGTCCGAAGACAGACCTTCCCGGGTACATTTCAACTGCTCAAACACTTCGTCAATCGGGATTTTCTCCTGCAAAATTCAAGGCAAGCTAAGCAACAAATCCCCAAAAAAAACTGAATCGAAATCCAATCATTAGTCAAGACATGAAACTGAAACTGTAGATGTATGCCAATGAAATTAGTTATTCTTGTCTTTAACCTTAACAGTTAACACAACATCATGTTACATCTCAGTACTGATATTAAGTCAGCTTGTACCTTAAACCAACACTCAAGTGGAGTACTCTACTAAAAACCAAAAAGTTGTTGATTCAGCTAATATAAACAAGATCCCACGTAGGAGAAACAATTAAAAATAAATTAATCTTCTTAGAAAAACTAAATAGTTAGTTAATTTAATAAATATAACTAATAATTAATTTCAGGTCTGTAGAGTCACATCACATGGATAATGGCTGCTAGGACCAAGTCCACTTATAAGAGCGTGTCACCCAAGTTGACCTTCCACTGGTAAACGGGACCCACCCCCGAAAATAAAAACGGACGGCATTGAACCTCCCACCAATCAGACACAACCTAATCGACGACTTTTCATTAATTTATTATATTCACGGAACAAGAACCTCCACTCGCCTTTCGGCCCACCCACTTTTCACGTGCCACTCACGCGCTCAAGCCCCAACCAAAAAGTAAATGGGACCAGAAATCGTGCTCGCTCCATCACGATTTATCCTCCACTCACCCCATGAGCGGGACCCACCGAAAAAATAGAGGGCATCTTTGAAAAATCGGCAAAATTCACGGGTAAGATGTATAAATTTATATTTTAACCCAGATCCCTCCGTAATTAATGACAACGGTATTCGCGTCAGCATAATTAATAATTTATTTATCCACTGGTAGTCGGATAAACCGTTAAAAGCACAGCAGTCCCTGGGTGAAAAATGCCAAGGAAAAAAGTACAACGGAAAGGTACAAGTGTAACGAGAATATAATTAGTCTAAAATAGGAGTCCTTTCCTGATAATAAATGGAGATTTTTAAAGTGAAACGGCTAATCTAGATTCTA
>JAULKK010000001.1:13400022-13413118 GCA_032355705.1 Rubia peregrina | reverse complement strand
AGCCGAGATCTTGTTAGTCAATTTAAAATTAGATTAGGACATTTAGTTGTAGTTATTTTAGGACAAAGAAGACAAATCCTATTTGAACTAGATTTTTGCAGAATCCTGTATTATTTGTTGATTTCCAA
Source organism: Rubia peregrina (assembly GCA_032355705.1). Classification (NCBI taxonomy): domain Eukaryota; kingdom Viridiplantae; phylum Streptophyta; class Magnoliopsida; order Gentianales; family Rubiaceae; genus Rubia; species Rubia peregrina. The sequence goes on along the minus strand of JAULKK010000001.1, from coordinate 13,412,990 downwards.
AATTTCATCCTATAAAAAAGGATGGTGGCCAAATTATTTTATCAACCTTTTTATCAATCAAATGTTCAGAATTTTGAGTTAAACTCATTGCTTGCGAGCGTCTTCATTGTTGCTTAATTCTGCGGGTTAATTAAGTTTCATTACACCTTGTGATCTAAACCTGCGGGCTACTTAGAGAGAAAGTCAGAATTGAGTGTACCCTGCGGGCTAGATGCTTGTTTTCCGTGTGTTATATTAGGATGGGGGAGATTCCTAGTATTGGCAAAGATCCAAAATTCTGCAATTCAAAGTCTTGGCAAGGAGATTCATATCAGGTTTACCAGGTTCAACTTGTTTAACCAACTCAAAACAGGAAGTTTGATGGGACGAGCCAGTCGGTAAATACTTCTTGGAAAGCAGACCTTTATGGTAACTGGTAAGGGCTTCTTGCTATGCTTTCTCAACATATCCTCATCCCTCACAGCTGGGGAGCGACCCACAATATCCTCAATCTTCAGATTTTCTTGACAAGCCTTGGATCTATCGGGCAAACCCATTGTTGGTGTAGACCCTCATGATCCTTCATTCATATTCTCCCTCACCATGCCACCAGGGCGAGATTTTATCCCTTGGTGAATTCCTTGCAATTGCTCTAACCTTGCACGAATTGGTGCCTAAGATGTAGAGACAATTGCTATATAGGTATACAACAATCTGTGCACCATTAAAAAATTCAATGTCGAAGACTAGACCGAATTCATTCATTTTAACGACATGGAAATCCATTGTGGCCTGGATGGTGCCAACCTTGACCAAGCATTGCCTCATAAAGCCCAGTATTGGTTGACCTTCAATGTTCACCAACCTTATCCGACCCATAGGTCTTTCCAACTTGAGCCCCAATGCATTTGCTTCAGACACATACAAATGGTTATCTTCAATATCGACCATTGCTCCAGCGCCCTCAGTCTCAACAAATCATATTCCTTCACGTCACGTTTGTGGGCATGCAATGTTTCTTCACCTTGAGCTTTAGCTCTTACCACATGTTGATGCCCACACGACCTACCTTTGTCTTAATGTATAGGGAGAACCACATCACCATTGAGCTGCCCTCCAAGTACATTGTGGTAATAGTGACTTTCTTAGCTTCTGAGTTTGTCTCGGTTGCCTTAAAGTGCTGCACCATCTTGTACAAGAAATTTTCAAGCTCTCGTGCATCACATGCCCCGTCATATTTCTTAGGCTTAGGGACTTTCCATCTTTGAACAACATGAGCACCACTGCCACCCCCTCACCTTGGAATTAGTAGGTCACAACTTGCATGAGTACGCGCTCGTCTCTACCATGCTGCTCGATGATGCATCTCATCTCAGCAACATCCGAGTCGCGAGAAGACACTTAGCTCTCCAATCTCCTCCTCTTGATGCGCAACCTTTAAGTTAGTCACTTTGATGTCTTTACTGATGCTGACAACATCCATCTTTGCTAGATCTAGTCGGTTAGCTAGGTTCATGGACCATGTGTCTCACCAAAGAGAACCCTCTCAATGTTCGCAACCGAATTGGTTTTCTTCGACATAGTGATGGCTCTTTTACTATGCGCTAAAGGATTTATTGAGCTTTGATACCAATTGTGACGGGCCACCCTTCTTAAGGTTAACCATGCGGCCTAGTCGTGCTAGATTGCAATGACAACCGCTTGATTACCATGTACGTTGCACTCAATAAGGTTTCTCTTAATACACCAAGCCTTTGGAGGAACGTGGAAAAATGCACAGCGCAATACACACTATTTTAGAATGAGAGTGATCACCAGAGAAACAAGTGCAATATACGCTCAGACAACTGGGGGAAACATTAATGTTCATTTTCAATATACTGCAAAAAGGTAAATGAGTATAAAGGTAGACGAATGTAACACTATATATATAATGTACGAAAGTAATTCCATGTGACAGATATAGGAACAAAAGAAGGTCAAAGAAAACAAAGGCACGCAGGTCAAGACCTTCATGAAAGAAACTAGCTAAGCTAACTGGCTAATATATTACAAACAAAAGAGAAGGCTATATGTGATAGTGAGTTAGGGACAAGTCTTCTTGGGTCTTGACTCAACACTAAGTATGTTAGTCTGGCGGGCAACCGAGTGTTGTGCACGAGCGTTGGGCATGAATGGCTCTGGTGTTGTGCATATCACATGATGGGGGTAGAGTGGGATGACACAGGCTGCGAGTGGTTAGGCGAACGACATTGAACGATCCAGAGGTGTGTGCAGCACGATTAGGGCTATCGGCTCATAGGGATATGGTGATCACCACGAGACAACAACACATTTTGAGTGTGCGTGTGGGCATGATGTTGCATTGAGGTTGATGATGAGCCTGACCCCATAACACTTTGACCGTAAAATAAAAAGACCTATAATAGTGTCTTTATTCACCATTGAAGGACACTTTCCACGGAGCTTATTCAACTGCCATGCAACTGGTGGATACACATCATATCTAGAGACGGCAACTAAAAACCATAGTAGTTGACCTAGGAAAACCGTCGTGGAAGGTGGTTGCCTGTTCTAGTGTCTAACACTTTACTCAAGCACAAAGATTTGGGTGAAACGGTCTTGTCCAATTTTATGGTGTGATGGACGGCTTAAATAAAATTGTACAAAGCTGGGAGATGATATGGGGTACTTTATGTAATTTATAGAACTTTAATTACTTAGTCTGTCGTCTCATTATAACTGATGGTGAGACTATCTCATAGTCTTTCGCTTACACAAGAACCAATCATTTAAGCTGTGATTCATGATTAACCAAATCTACCAGTATCACTCCCAACATGTTTGTAAGTGTTTATTGATTTTAAACTAATTATATACTCCCTTTGTCCTGCGAAACGTTCCTATTTATGATTTTCGTCTATCTCATCCAAATGTTCATTTTTCTTATTTTTACTAAAATTTATGATTGAAATTTGATCACATCATTCCAATTTTTTATTTTTTCTATCACATCAAAATGGATAAATGTTCGGACGAAAAAGTGTGAACGCTATGCTAGAATGGAGAGATCTCCTTTTCTCCAACAAGAAATTCAGTTTTCTTAAACCTCACGACTCGAAAGAGTAACGATGCAAACTTTCGTATTAAAAATCAAGGGAGGTTTGGTGACGAAAACTAACAAGCGCGCTAAATGAATCATACCAATCAAATATATCAAGCAAAGGAGGAGACTTTCATTTGAGGCAAAAAAAAAACACCTCTCATTATTAAAAATACTTTTGAAAACATGAAAAGAAAAAGATCAAGATTACAAATGTCATACTTCGTACTATGTCAACTTCTCATCAATCCATGCCCAGCACAAACCTCGGCTTTGTTGAGTTATGAAAAAAAATTGGCGGAAAAACCATGTATTTCTCCCACCAACCTCTTCAATCTACCTTATAAGATGTATGAGGAAGTACTCGGCGTAAAAGAGCTGCAAAAATTACGATCATGGATTTCAGCATCTTTTTGTGTCTCTAATAATTGAATTCAGACCATTAATCAGGGTTAGAAAGGATCTTACCCTCCATATAAACATATAAAAGGATTGTAATGATGCTTTGCTTCCTAGGTCAACAGATTTGGCATGTGTCCAGAGTATTGAAGCCAGAAGCATGTGGCTGATAGCCTGTTAATGATAGATGTATCAAGAGAATATTGATAAGTTTATATTGTGTCGTTCAATTGAGCCAGATCATCATCAGAAGAAGAAATGTCGGAAGAGATCCTCACCAGTATGAACTTGCTCCAGTTATGGGTCGACGTCAAGCCGACTAAAATAGCACCAAGATAAGCAATCTGAAGAAGACCGATGCAAATCCAGAAGACCTGCAAGAGTTAAATGTAGCATTAGTAGTGGAAGAAATCACACTGCTAGATATGCAGACTGAGCATTGAGCTTTTATAACAAAGTTGATCATTCCCGAATCCTCAATTCATCTGCATGTTGGTTTTCTAACGTTGGCTCCCAAAAGAATGACACTTTTTAATAAAAGGTAAAATAAGGGGGAAGAGATCGTAATAGGAGAGTAAAAAGCAAAATGATCGAATGAAAATAATCTAAATTTTGCCAAAAAGTGAAAAGGGAAATGGAACCAACCTTCTTTGCACCCAACCGGACTGCTAAAGACTGGATACCAGCAAGCTTGTCTCCCTCAATATCAGGAATGTCCTGCAAAAATCAAGCTTCAACATCAGAATCAAACTCAATTTGTGTAGTAATGTTGCTGCTCGGATTTACTCGATCTTAGGTATCAGTTTTAGTAGAATTTAACATTTAATTTTCTGGAAAATCTTTTTGATTTATGTACCAACTAGCAGTAGGGTTTCACGACACCACCTTTTACAAACACAAAGTTAAGAATAACTGATGTATGGAGTCGGAGGATCTTACCTTAAAAAGTGCTTGTACAACTGAGACGATGGACATAAACGCTGTTGTAAAAGTCACAGCCTTTGAAAAGAGAGGAGGTCGTCCAAGCACAAAAGTCTGCAACATTAAGCAAAGTAATGAATAGGAAGAAGATAGCATGCCAAGTTGGGAGATGTTTCTGCAACTTAGAGTAATTTCACCATGGATATAGAGTTTGAGAAGGCAGACCTGCATGTGCAAATAATAACAGTAGAGTACAGGTACTGCTTGCATTGCGACGATACAGAGTGCGGCTGTAAAGGGAAACCTCTTCCATCTCATGTAGGGTAACTGCAGCAATGGTAATGAAACGAAAAGCACTTAGTAAGCCAGGCCATAAGCAACAAAATGATATCAATAGTTTGTGAACAACATCCATACCTAGCCTTAAAGAACGAAGCTGTTCAGCAATTTTGTTTGATCAAATGATTTACTAGGAAAGAACAATGGTATAACTGCAAATAAAGCAACTCACATTGACCGAATATAGTGTGCCAGACACAAAATGAACGAAAAGGGCACAGAGTAACGGCCCCGAACCAACAGTCCATCCAAGCCCAAGACCCTGCGAGGGAAATAATTAATATTAAAATGAAGTAATAGTCACAGATGATCTTGCAAAACATATATTCCCTCCTCCAGCCTACTCATTTCTGCACAGAATCTCTTCACGATCTCCAATAAACATATTTGACCGTAAATATGTCTAGGTACGACAACGGCACACAATAAATTGATATTTAGAAACTACATGTTACGACGAATCGAACCATATCTCATACGATGAAATTATTGTTCATATACCTATTCCAATATGTAGTCAAAGTTCAACATTTTTTATTAAAAAAAATTCTTTGCAGAATTGGGTGGGACGGAGGAGTAAAAATGAAGGACAAGTTGCACAAAAGAGTAAAGATGGAAAATAGTCCATACCATTATTGCAACGGAAGCCGTCATAACTACGGCAGTTTCGATCTGAATTTCTCCTGATGCGAGTGGAAGATAAGGCTTATTAACCTGTAAACAACGTACAGATCGATATAAGTAATTCAACTGCAACAATAATCCCAAATACTACTTTTAAATGGCAAAAATGAATGAGACAATTCTTAAAAGAGGATTATGAGACTGAATACCTTGTCAATTTCTACATCTGACAACTGATTCGAACCAGCAACGTACATATGCATGCAGGAGGCAGCAAATAAGGCCTAAAAAGAATCAACACCTCTCAGCACCACCATATTATAACCAATCAACTAGATTATGGGTGGCAGGTCGAATACCGGTAAACCCACGGTCAATCCGTAAACCCAATCCGTCCAACTCATATTTTCAATTATACACGTTACCCATTTATTTAACCCATTACTCATTTTACACATATCCACCTGAATTTAAAAATAGATAAGTCGCTTGACCCGCGGGTTGCGGACTATTTTGCCACCCCTATAGTATGAACATTTTCAAACGGACCGACCTACCTGACATATCCGAAACAGAAACATAGGAGAGATGTCCGAGAGCTTCTCCACTGCAAGTAGAGAAACTGAAACTATGCTCAATGCCTGCTCACAAAAACACACATTATATATTCTCAGTCTTCTTGCTTGCACGAGATTCAACATCACAATTATAGAGGTTTGAACCGTACTGTTCCGATGAATGCAAAGGGGCGCGAGAGTCGATAGAAAGCATCGAATTTCGTCTGAATCGTTTTCAAAGGGCTGGTTGAAGGTTCAGATTGAAAAGGGTTCTCAGGCACATAATAGTCGCTTGTTTTCCCAGATTGAGCGATAAATCTTGTAATCTTACTTAAACCGGAATGGCGGCGAGTTAGCAGCTGAGAAATCATAGGCTTCGTCTTCACATTGTTCCTTCGTTTGCACCCCGGAAGCTGCACTCCTCCTGCAGTTCAAATCTACACAGTCAACTTGATAAAAGGAAACCCCCGCCGGTTCAGTTTGTTAAGAGCATCCACAATGGTATGTAGTGGACTCTACTTTAGGAGTACGTCTTCAGTGTCACATCATGAATTTTGATAAAAACTAATTAAGAACCAAATACAAAAAAATGGACCTATTTAAATAACCACTTCTTTTATAATCTTAAATTATAATTAATTAAAAGTACAAAACGAGTTGTTAATCATTGATTGGTTGTCATTTTACAAATAAGAAGGTACCAACTCCTTAGTTGAGAAGCAACTCCCTATTAAGAAGTGGTTATTAAAACTCCACAACGACCCTTGTTAAATAAGGAATGTTCCTTATTAAGAAAAGTATAATTAAGGAGCAACCATTGTGAACGCTCTAAATTCTTAATGAGTAATGATAAAGAGAGTGAAAACTTATATTGAATCCACTCAGTGAATGATGTGGCAATACTGAAAAGACAAATGTATCCCTAATTAGTTACACCTCTCTTAAGTAAGGTGATTAGTAATTTAGTCATTTACTAGCATCCACATCATTCACTATGAGTTTCATTATGAATTTTCACTCTCCCAATCATCACTCATTATTAATTTTACATACTCCGTCCCATAATAAATGATACTCCATATTTTAGAAGTATTTGTTATTTTTATCCAGTCAATTAACTTTTATCATTTGTTAATTTAATGATATATTTTAATTAGGAGTATTAATTTGCAAATTATCGGTTCAAGGGACGGATACCTTAATTATTAAAATCGTTTGAATGAAAACAAACCATTGATCAAATGTAGAAAAACGCCAAGAAATTGAATTACTCTCTCTTTTACACTTCAAACAGCACACTTTAAATTTCAACAGCTGACTTGAAAAATGTTTATCATTGATATCTTTCATTAAGAATAAATAAAATACAAAGACTTGAGTGAGACGGTCTCACTCTAACTTATAGTGAGACGGAGGGTTTAATTACAATTATTTTAAGATGTGAGATGACATGGGGTACATTTTGTAATTTTTAAAAAGTTTACTTAGTTCTTTGTCTCACCATAACTTATGGTGAGACGGTCTCATACGAGTCATTCTCTTAATAAAATTTGTGAAAAGTTGGAAAATATAATTATATCGAATCTAAAGGGGTATTATACAGGGGCAAAGCCAGAAAAAAAAATGGTGCATCACAATTTAATTTGATGGCTCTATCTTTGAAAGTCATGTTAAAATTTCATCATCTTGATTTTTTAAAAATTTAGATGAATAAAGTGGGTCTTAAATGAAAAATAAACTAGGGCACTAATAAAAAACCATGTATTAATTAACTAAAATATTTTTTAAAAGGTAGGACAATTGCCCTACCCTGCACAGGGGTAGCTCCACCCCTGGTATTACACAGTAGTATTTATAATTTCACACCAATTCAATTTTATGATCAAAATTTAAATGCTTTGACTAAATAAATAGTAAAATTTCATATTGAAATGAAATAGAGGGGAAAAATATCGTGTTAGGTTCAATAGCTAAGAGCATCCACACTGATAAATTTTGATAAAAACTAACAAACTACTAACAATGAACCTCATTAAATAAGCACTTTTTAGGAAATTATTTTTGATTTAAATTATAAATAATTAAAAATATAAACAAACCTTGTTAAGTATCATTGGTTGACATTTCACGAATAAAGAGATACTAACTCTTTAATTAGAGAACTACTCCTTATTAAAGAATGTTTTTAAAAAATCTACATTAAAAATATGAACATACCTTGTTAAGTATCATTCATTGATTGGTTGACATTTCACAAATAAAGAGATACCAACTCTTTAATTAAAGAACTACTTCTTATTAAAGAATGATTTTTAAAAATCTACAATAATCTCCATAAATAAAACGTTCCTTAGTACTCCAACTATTGTGGATAATCTACTCCGTACCTGGTGAGAGTAAGTACTCCGTACCTGGTGAGAGAAATGAGAGTTGAGCTGTGGGCGAAAGTGAGGGTACAAAGGACAGCTTTCTCACGGAACTGATGTTCAAAGAATCCATAATAACTTTATTTCCTGAAAAAAATGTGAAAATATATTACTTCATCTATTCCACTAATAATTTAAATATTTAGATTTAGTTTTTAAAAATGAGTGAATAAAATTGAATGTAGAAAGTGAAAAGTAGAATGAGCGCATGCAATTAAAAGAATCTTGCCAAAAAATAAAAAGTGCATATTTTAAAAAATCATTTCCTTATAAAATGTGTGTCACAATTAGTGGAACGGGATCCTTACAAAATTTTCAAAAAAGGACCATTGCTATAAGATCGGAGGGAGTATGGAATATTTATAACAGGGACAGGAGAAAGCATATACAAACTTTACCTGATTCTTAATGTAATTTCACTGGATGTAGGAGGTGAGATGACGAGCAGTAAAGATTACAAGAGATATGACATAATACAAAAGCTTGTGGCTTGAAGAAAAAAATAATGTAGAGGTTGAAAAGAGATTTAGCGTATAACTTCACAATTGCTAAAACTTGCACGCGAGTGGTTGTCCATTTCTAAAATAGCTTCTATTTATAGTTTCGGCCATGAAAATTGAACACCATTCCAAAATTTGGATAAACAGTCAAGCATCTAAATTATTATGTTTAATAATGCACGTAATATATAAGAGATGGTCTCCTGGAAGGCATCCTAAACTTTAGGCAGGGGCCTTTATGCAATTCTACATGTATTCTAACTCAAGTGACCTATCTCTAATAATTTTACAGGGATTTTTTTGTCCAATTTTTCCCATTAGTTTCCCGCCATCTGCAGCCTGCAAAAAAAATCAAAAAATGAAAGAATATATTTTTAAAATGAAATTAATTAATATGATACATTGAATAGAAAATTATAAACATCAGCAAAAATAGCATAACATCAACGAAAAATCATAAAACATCAACTAAAAAATTGGTGAAAACAATATATAAAAAAATCAAATAAAAATCGACAAAATTAACAAAAAAATCAACTGAAAATCATAAATACCTCATTAAAGCTTAAATTATTGCTTTTTTTTATATAAAAAACTACAAACATCAACCTATATTGAAAACATCCATTATTATCATCTAAACTTCACCCAGAAAATGAAAACGTCAACAAAAGGAATAAAACACTACAAAAAAACCAACCATATCACCAAACAAAGCTACAAACATCAACTCATATCACCTAAAACTCATCTAAAAAATGAAAAACATCAACATGATAGGAAAAAAAACTAAAATATCTACAAAAAACTTACGGTACCTCAAGAGTATAAACTATTCACTCTGAAAATCATAAAACAACAATATTTTAATAAAAAAACTATAAAATATCAACCTACATCACCCAGAATCGACAAACATCAACTCCTAACACCTGAACCTCATCAGAAAAATGAAAAAACATCAACATAAAAAAAACACTACAAACATCAACTCATATCACCAAAATCTCAGCCAAAAAATGAAAACATCAACATAATAAAATTTTAAAAAACTACAATTATCAATCCTTATCATCTAAAACTCGCCTTGAAAATGAAAAAGATCAGCATGGGAGAAAAAAACTTACAAATATCAACCCATATAACCCAAAAAACTACAAAATATCGACTCATGTGAGCTAAAATGAGCTTTTTCCATGATTGGAGCTACAATGATAGCACAAGGACGCAGATGGTGATGGCGCATTTAGAAAAATGCGCCGTTAGAGTTTTCCTTTTTTTAAAATTCGGACATGCATAAGGCGCATGATGGTAATGCGCCTTATACTGTAGCCTTGTTTGACCGAGTTTTGAGTCTTGGTCTCCTGCTCATTCTCTTCATTTTGTTTCCAGCTTTTGTTTATGTCCATATTAATATAATAACCATTATACTGTTATTTTTTATTTTGCAAATAAATATAAAGTATAATCAATTACAATATGTAAAATAATTATATTAATAAAAATAATATAATTGTTATTTATAACATAAAATAAAAAATTAATGATTTCTATAAGAAAATAATATAAATTTATATTCAAATTTTAAAACTATTATTTTGAATAAGTTATTAAATAATATTATTTATTAGTATTAAATTTTAGTTTATAAGAAAATTATAATTTTAGTAATATTCGAATATTTTTAACTATTATTTTGTATAAGTTAATAAATATAAAGTATAATCAATTACAATATATAAAATAATTATATTAATAAAAAATAATATAATTGTTATTTATAACATAAAATAATAAATTAATGATTTCTATAAGAAAATAATATAAATTTATATTTAAATATTATAACTATTATTTTGTATAAGTTATTAAATAATATTATTTATTATTAAATTTTAGTTTATAAGAAAATTATAATTTTAGTAATACTCGAATATTACTAACTATTATTTTGTTTAAGTTATTAAATAATATTATTTATTATTAAATTTTAGTTTATAAGAAAATTATAATTTAGAGAATGCACCCTCTAAATTATTTTATTTTTTCATTTTGTTTCCAGATTTTGTTTACGGCGAGTGCGAACTCTCTATTTTTTCATTTAAATCTGTAGGCTCATAATTAAAAAAACAAATCAGAGTTAGCATTTGGCGAATGCAAACTCTCTATTTTTTTCATTTAAATATGTATGCTCGTAATTAAAAAAATAAAACAATTTAGAGTTCGCATTTGGCCAAATTATTAGGGTTAGAAGTACAGTCGGGTTCTAACTCACTATGAACAGGCTCTACCACCGAAACTAACTGAACCAATTGGGCCAAATTATTTCCCGCATATTAGGGAATCTAAAAAAAAAGGATAATCAGCACAAGATGATAAAAGAAGCATAAGAATTTATGCATAATTGAGGTTGATAAGCCCCGGGAAAGAGTGAAGTCCTTTTGAAGAAGGACTCCATAAGCATGAAAGGAACTAGAACATGCATCAGGGTTTCTCTGGGCTGGATCATTGAGCAAAATCACTACCAGAAAAGACAATCCAACGGTCAAACTCCATGGAAAGCAAGAGAAATACTCCGTATATGAGAAGAATTAAAGAAATAAAGGGAACATTGAGTGCTAAAAGATAAGCGATCAACATTGTTCGAGATAAAGGAAGGCTCAATGGGCCAGTCATACTTATCGTGTTCTACCCGTAGGTCCTTGACATTTAAGAGCCTGAACCTAGCTATAACCCTTGACACACCTCATCCAGAACACGAGAGGTGCCCTGAGAGCTATCCCCAGTAGCCTGATTGTTTCAGGCAGGGCAAGGTAGAAGGTAGTATCAAGGTGCGGATTGATTCCTCCAGTCCTTGGTTGAAAAAGGCATCCCAAACATGAGCTTCTTTCCTCCGGTTTTCGTCATATATAAAGTTAAAATGACCTCCTTGATTTTTTTGGAACCTCAGTTGGGACATAAAGAATACATACACCGGAAAAGGGTAAGAAAAGCCTCTACCCATTCCATGGAGCACAAATTTATGAAGCCGATGATTATCAACCTGAATTTGGGGTGAAAATGGAAGGTATTAATGTTATGGAAGTCTAGAAGTCAACAAAGTACATCTGAGAAAGGGAAAGTGAGGTCGTAATTAAGATGATGCTTATAAACGGTTGACTTACCCATTAGAGGCTTCTGACGGGTCTCATCCAACGCTGAAGATCAAGTCTAACATTTTTGGGAATTGAATACCCCTTCTAACTAAAATACACACGCACTAACCAGAGTCACCTCTTTCTTCGGTGAGATTACTAAACACATATTGGCAAGGCCTACACTGCCCTTGCGCTTTAGGACGCACTTTCTAAGGGCTTTGTTCTTCTTAAGGGAAGGGGGTTTAATAGTGATAGGAGCACCACCCCGAGTAGAGCCATTGCCTTGCCCAGGTTGGCACCCATTTTTAACGGAAGATGACTGAACATTGGAACTTCTCGTCATTGATAGAAAAGGAAGTGTCAAAGAAGATAACTTATTTGGACGGAAAAGTTTCTAAGGAGAAACCTCAATAGGAGTATGAAGATGAGGAAGTCTCTGCACTCGAAAAGGCGGCTAAGGAATTTGATATGGAAAATGGAAAAAAAATTCACGAATGTGTGCCTCCCGTGATGACGATGGAGCGGACCATGTGCAGATTATGATCCTTCTATACCCATGCTCATCCAAAATTTTCATACTCATACCCACTCCATCAACCATGGCGGGAACAACATTAAAATTCTTCTCATCCCATCGAGTATCATATGAAACCCACCCCTCCCCATCACCCACAGGGATTTTTCTACTCACTTCAAACTCATTGTACTCACCCCACCTATATCTCCAAAAATGCCTGAAATTCACTTTAGAATTAAAATTTTAATAATTATTTACATAAAAATATTGTAGATAAGATATGTGCATTATGAATTAATAATATTTTTTATATATTAAATTAGCAAGTCTAGTGGGGCGAGGCAGGAATGGGGCGAATGTGAACTAATATCCATGTCCGACCCACTACCCATGGAGGTATCATTTTCATATATATACCCGTCACACCCCCATCAAAACTATCTTTATGCCCACAGCATGGGAGGGA
>JAULKK010000001.1:13320243-13331340 GCA_032355705.1 Rubia peregrina | reverse complement strand
GTTCCCACACCTCCACTTCATTGTCCGATGCGTCAACCTCGCCAAAGCTCTTTCTTTGCCACTAGAATCACACTTTGGAATGTCAGCAATCAGTAGATGAAGTTGAAATGGCGGTTGCGTGTGGTTGACATTGATTTTGTACTAATATGACACTTTGTTTTTATAGTATTTGCTGATATAACCCTACATTTTTTTACGAATGTGCTGATAGAACCCTCTAAGTTTTAGAAATGTGCTGATTTAACCCTGCCACTTTTCATAATGTGCTGATATAACCCTACCTATTATGGCGGCGGTGCAGCAGTAGTCCTGTAGCGGTGGCCTAACGACGGACTGGTGGTGGTGCGGCGGTGGTCTAGCGATGGTCTGATGGTGGTCCGATGGTTGTCCGGCGGTTGTCCGATGACAATATTTGGGTATTAATGATGCTAAGGGCAATAACGTCATTTCATATCTTTTGTTTTTTTATTGTTTTTTAGCAGGACAAAAATAACTTTTCATAAAATTCTGGTTAAAAGTTGTCGGAAAGGGTTATATTTGCACTTTCACTTATTTTCTAGGGTTATATTTGCACTTTCAATCATCAGAAGGTTATATATGCACTTTCTTCCAGCCGTGTAGCCACTAAGACCATCGGGGTTGCCATGGAGCTTAGAGGGCATAACTTAGACATTGATGTTCTAGAAGGTAGAAGTTTCGGCTAGAATGAGTGTTCATGTTGGGTCCTAATGTTTAATGCTATTTTTGGGGTTGGTCTATTGACAAGATCCCGCTTAGACTAATCTCGCGAGTAAGGGCTAGCATGAGGTGGGTTATTAAGAATACACTAGCTATATTGTAGGGAGGTGAGAGATGATGATGGAGATGTACTCTACGATACAACCTCTCCTTAACGCGTGATCAAGGAAATAGGGTAGAAAATAATTCTAATCTTTGAAGATAAATTGGGAATCAGTTAATAGTCTAAACATGTGAACCAAATACCCCCAAATCTTACTATTATCATCTTTTATATCTTTCGTGATCATTGCATGCTATTTTAGTTTTAGTTTCTTAATTTGATAGTTCAGTAGTTAAGATTTCCAAACAAAACTCGCCTTTTGGGCAAAATACACTTCTAACTATATATTTTGCATGAAAGTATCAATACAATCCTGTAAAATTAAAAAGTGTCAAACTAACCATAACATATTAAAGAATTGTGTAGTTATAACATTTTGTGCCATTTCCGGCATTGACTGGAGAAATCAGTCGTTCCCCGAACATGAAAAGTCTAAAATGCTCTTGAGTTTTATGTAGAAAATTTTATGCTCATTTTACCCCTAATGACGTGGTACTTGTTTGAATTGAAAACGGTTGTCTCTATTTTAAAACTAAAAAAAACATTTTCTTCTTTCCCATTCTCTCGCCGGTACCCCATCCCTTATTTTTCCTCCTCCCTCGCCTATTCCGCCTCCCCTTAGTGTCTTTCAGTGTATGTTGTTGACGAAGTAATTTTGTTGTGATTTGATGAATGAATTTGAATGTGCTTTATGATATTAGGCTGGTTGTTGCACTTGTTTTTGTTGCTTGATTCAATCATTTGAAAAGGAAGTTCAATGTATTCCAATAGGAAGTTATACACTTATACTTGTTCAAAGAATGTTATGAAAAAAGTACTGATCTAATCCTGTGTTATTTAATTAAGTGTTGATCCAACCCTATGTTATTTAATTAAGTGTTGATCCAACCCTTTGCTTTTTCAGTTAGTATATAACCCTAGAAGTGCTAGGAATTTCAGTTTTTAAATTTTTTTTATTCAATGGGCAGAATTGTCTTTTCCTTAAATTTCGGTCAAATTTCTCGCAGACAAAAAAGTATGACCAATTTTGGGTTAGTTTGGCACATTTGTCAACAAGTTAGCATTTGTGACACTTTCTAATTTTGCAGGATGATTTTACACTTTCGTGCAAAAGATAGGTTATTTTAGCATTTTTCTCCTCATTTCTTACACCATACATTTGGTGACGCTCTACGCAAGTTTTTAACTAACATTTTTTCTTTGTGGATGACTCCGACTTTCCACCAGCTACTTTTCAGTGGTTAGCAATTACATTAGGACATATATTAGAGTAAAATGCTTAGATGACCCACAAATCATTGGAAAGTGCAAATATAACCCTCGGTTTTTCAAAAGTGCAAATATACCCATGGTCAGTCAAAAATGTAAACTTATGTCCGAGTGCTCGCTTAGAAAGCATGAATATGAAAGGGTAAAACTACCAACATAGATGACTTTTGGTACAACGCACTTAAAAAAACTCATAATTATATTTGCACATACCAAAGAATAGAGAGTTATATAAACACTTAGCTCAAAATATTATCTTGGGATATATACCAATATTACCCTACCTACTAAAGTAAGTGTCAATATAACCCTTAGATAATTTTTAATGCAAAAACAACCCTAACTAGTCGATGAATGCACCAATATAACCCTAAAACACTATTTTCGGTGTTGATCGATACATAAAATGACTAAAATGCTCTTTGACCTAAAACCTAAAAGTATAAAGACAATTTTACCCCTCATGCAACCACTACCAAGGCGGAGCTGCTACAATGGCGTTACAGTAGCGTGAGGATGGTTTTTGAATGGCGCTCCAGCGTTGATGCTGTGGGAGGGCGTTAGAACTTTGTCGCTGCTCGGCTAGCCTTCGTTGGAGCTCTCGCGCCTCTTCCCCTCTTCGCGCTTAGATCAGACGCAACTCTCCGGCAACTTGAGTGAAGAGACGGTATGCCTCTACTCCGCTGGTGGCGGCCACCTCCACCGACAAGACCGTTCACCTTTGGTCCACCTCCGTCGGCTGCTTTCTGTGCGACTTCCAAGGCCACAACCAAGAAATCTTTGATGTCGCCTTCTCTTCCGTCTCTGGCTACCTCGTTTTCGCCTTCGCCGACAAGACCGTGCACCTCTGAAATGTCGCCATCGAAACTCTAGTCAAGACCCTTATCGAGCACACCAAATACAACCCTCAGACCAATATGTTCATCTGCGTTAACGACGACAATAATACGAAGCACTAATACTGCTCCTTGGTTGGATATAAAGATTTTATCATGAAAAAATTAATTTATGTGGTGGTGGTTATGTAATCATGCTTTAGTTGACATTTGTCCTTTCTTTAATCAAACAAGCAGCAAACAAATATTTGGCAATTAATAGTTTTCATAACTAAAAAATCCAACCTTTTCAATTAAAATGAAAAATGTTAAGATAGGCGAGATCAATGATTGGGATATGAGATTTTCATAATTTAGATATGATATGATTGATAGATGTTTATTTTCTTTTTCAATCTAATTATTGTAATCTACATAAATCGTATTAATCACTCCTGTCCCTTTTCTTTTCCGACTCCCACAGCTGCTCCCTTTCCTGGCCAAATTTCGGGTCAAATTCCGACTCCGTTTAGGTTATCCAGACCTTCTACAACTTGTTCTACCTGACGTCTTCGCTCAAATTATCTAAATGTGCTGCCCTTTTTCTTCCTTTTTCGACCATTGTTTCGTTCACACTGTCCAGACATTTGTTTTCCTCCCGACACAACAAATATTTCCGATGTTTTTTTCTGGACATTTTCCTCCCAGCACGATAGCTATTTCCAGTGTTCTTCTCTCGATGTTCTCCTAGGCCATTTCTGATGTTCTATAGGCAGCAACAGATATGCTCTCGCGTCCATTTTTTTAGTAGCATGTGACTTCAATCGCGTCATCTCAGCAAAGAATGTCTTTCCCTAACGGCACGTTGTTTCACGAGCCCATTCAACACACGCAAGCCTTTTGATTATTTTTTATTTTCAGTTATGACTCATTTTGGTCGCATTCTTTGTAATTGTATGATATTTTGGGGCATTCCACTTCTTCTTGCTATTACTTGTCCTTTCAGACTTATTCAAATAGACTAGCACACCCATTTGCATCTTTTCACACGCCTTCTCCTAGAAACCGAAGAAACCATATCTCCAAATGGATCGTAGACTCTGAAGCCACAAAACATATGCATCGTCTCCCGCTGCTTTTAATAATATGACTCCTTATCATGGTCCCGACCACATCAATGTTGCTAATGGTTCTTAACTCCCCATTTCTCATATTGGTAATTTTCAGCTTTCTCAGTCTATATCTTTATATAATGTGCTTATAATGCATGGTCGCCAAAAATATGCTTTCGATTAGCAAGTTAACTTGGGATTCATACTCACTTGTTTCATTTGATGACAATTTATTTATTATTCCGCATAAATTCACTAGGGAAATTTTAGGTCATGCTCATAATGAAAATAAACTCTATGTTTTAGACCATGGTGCATCTGCCTTATTGTCTATTGTAAAATCAAATAAGTCGCATGCATCTTTTCAAACCTGGCATGTTAGGTTTGGTCATGTTTCACATTATGTTATTTCCGCTTTTGCTTGCTTGTGGTTCCTTATTTGTCTCAATAGTTTTGCTTAAACCTGCCTTTATGATGTGTGTGAAAAAGCTAAAGGGAAACATTTATCTTTTCATGTAAATGATAAATGTTCTGTCAGGGTACATGATATATTCATTGTGAGTTATGGGGCCCCTCTCCTATTTTATTTGCTGATGATTTATGTTAATATACTCTTTTCCTAGGTGATCATTCATGACTCAAGTGGTTTTACCCACTACACCGTAAATATGACTTTTGGGTTTGTCCTTGCTTTGAGGACTTTGTGGAGAACTAGTTCTCTTACACCATTAAAGCTTTTCAGAGTGATAGAGGGACCAAGTTCGCAATCGATCGATTTCATTCTCACTTTTGAACAAAGGGAAATCATCATCAAATTTCTTTCCAATATACTCCTTAAAAGAATGGTCGAGCCGAGCATAAAATCCACCACATTGTCCATATAAGCTTGTCTATGTTATACCACTCACACGTCCCCCTCTCTCACTTGCCTAATGTCAACCACTTATACCATCAAATGGTTTCCCACTCCTTTTCTTAGCAAACAATTTCCTTTGAAATTCTTAAGGGTCGAGGACTCATATACACCAACTTCCATGCATATAGTTGCCTTGTGTACCCTTATATTCGTCCATGTGTAGTTCACAAACTTGCTCCTCGCAGTTTTCCCTGTATCTTTGACCCGCCCCCTCCCGACTGTTGTTAATTAATGAACCATGAGAAATCCATTAATACCCAAGAGGGGGGACTGTTAGGAGTCAAATATAATATTTATATGTTGCTCTCGCTTCTACTACTATACTACTAAGAATGGTAGATAGTGGCAAGTATCGGGGTCGTCCACAGAGATGTTAGGGATACAATAATCAACTAAACACAACCATGGTCGGGTCGTCAATCCGACCATGTGTTAGGAATAAATAGTGTTATGAAAATAGTCATTGGGAGGAGTTTGTACTAACTAGCATGCAATTGATCATGAGAATTAACAATATAAACTAACACTCGGGGAATATTTGCGTAACATGGTCAATATCCTTTTGATCATCGATTTCATCAAATACAAGACCTAAACCCTATTCTAGTGTGTGTGACAGGTGGTGCGTACAATGGTCAAAACTTTCCCCTATCTGTAGAGTGACTCATTAGCATACTGAGAGATGTTGGAAAGTTGCTTCTTCAACCCTGCAGACTTTGAAGCTAGGAAGTATTTCTCGAGAAATTTGGGATTCATATCCATCCATGAGGTGATACAACCGAGCGGGAGATAGTATAACTAATCTTTGGCCGAATCCCGAAGTGAGAAAGGAAATGCCCTCAGATTGTAGTCTTCCTCTAAAATACCCACCGGCTTCATGTTGGTACATACTATGTGGAAATCCGAAAGATGCTTGTTTGGATCTTCTCCGGCCATCCCATGGAAAGTCGGCAAGCAATTAATCATACCGCTCTTGAGTTCACACGCCATATTGGGTGGCAAGGGTGGGAAAATGATGCAAAGTGGTTGATTCTCCAAATTTGGAGCCATCAACTCTCTCAAAGTGAGGTTATCCTTCGCCATTTCTTCTTTCTCTAAAGCTACCGAAAGTGGTTCTTGTGGAACTTCCTGCCTAAATTTTCTCTTCCTTCTTCGCCTACCACCTGTATAATCTGTTGGACTATGTAAAAATCCCAAGTTCTTGGTATGTGTATATACCATAAACCGAGAATAAAACAATGGCCAACTCAAATCAACAATAACAAAAAGGGTTAGAAGTAACCAGAAACTAGAATGAAAACTCAACAACAAAAACCAACAAAAAACAAACGAACAAATAACAAGAACAAAAATTTAAAAAAAAACACTACTTACTCAACTGACACGTTATGCAAGTTAACTACTAGACTATTAAACTAACATCCTCGACAACAGCGCCAAAATTTAACCCGCCCCCTCCCGAGCATTGCCAATTAAGCATCGCCAACGCGAACACGATATTCTAAAAAGGCGTGCACGTGGTAGTGAGCTGAGACAATTGACATAACCTTTCTGCCCAAAGCGCAATCTTTTTGGGAAAGGTTGCCTTTTCCTAAAATTGTCTACATTGTTCCTCACCAAAAGAGAAGATGAAAAGATGGGAAAGCCAGCCATGATGCGATGAATCACAGTCATGCCCAAGTCTAGATCAACTTGACACAGAATGACTTGCCAACCTCTTTGCTCTGATTAGCGACGCAAAATCAGGTTGGGGGTACTTGATAAGGTATGAGCCATATAGCTCAACCTTAAAAGGAATCAGCCAACAAGAAAAAAAAGCCACGACGAGAAATTAATTAGTAACATGACAATTTCCGTCAATCAGCCGTCCAACACATATAACAATGGGAATAAAACGTGCAGAAATGTAAGTTCATCGTTCTCTTCCTCCCTATGCTACCAACTTCCTCAACGACTCTCCGACATGATCTTAGCATTGGAGTGGGCACGATGCAACACCGCCCTGCCTAACTTTAGTCTGTTTGATCTTGTAGTAATTGGAGCGGGTCGCACAATAGGGCGGTGACATCATCAGCCCATTACAAATATTGGACTCAACAGTTGACGAACAACATAATAAGGCTAAGCAGGGTAAATTTACAGCGGTAAATTTACAGAAGAGGAATATCATTACTGACTCGGTTTGCAGAATATGTAAGCAGGGTGTGCCGGAGATAGTGAATCATGCGGTGCTCCAATGTACTCTAGCGCAACAGGTTTAGCGAACATCGGTCTTGGGTTTTGATTTCTCCACAGGGAAAGCCACGTCGTTTCAACAGTGGTTCTGGAATTGGGAAAAAACAACACCAGATGAGCACACATTCATGCTTTTTGTATCTATCTCTGGCAGATTTGGAAAAGGAGAAACAAAAATTGGTTTGACTATCAAGATGTTCCACCGAACATAGCAATACAGATGGCTAATCTGGACATGGCAACAACCACACAACATAGGAAAGTATTAGACATAGAGGAGTTGTAGGTACAATCGTTACCTATACAGATTGAATCTCAACGACAAAGAGGCCCTCCAGATTTGCCAGTTTTAAAATTTGATGGAGCTTACTGGAGCCAGGCAGGGCAGGGGCTTGGACAATTATCACACCGGAACCCTACCCTCCCAAGGTTGTAAATCAAACTCATTTTCCGACGACCTCAACACTAGCAGCATAGGCGACTGCTTGTCTCAATGGTCTGGAACACGTTAATCAACAAGGAATCTCACGAATCCGTGTCCTCTATGATTGCAAGCAACTTACATACCTCATAAATGATTCCAGTCTGATTCCACCGGCAGATGAGGCAGCGATCATCCAGGACATTAGAAGGTTTCACGACTCTTTTTACTATATATCTTTCCATGAGGTCAACATGGAAGAATTAGCTTTTGAGCACGAGGGAGCTAATTTCCTTAAATATACTGTTGTATGCGCGGTTTAATTTATTAATAAAAATATTTATTTAAAAGAGAGAGAGTCTAAGTCCTGCATTATAGCCTATGTTTATAAACAACACTGACATAATTTGAAATCAAGGAGGAGACCGGATTAGGTATTTGAAATCAAGCTGCCTTTGCCTTGGATAATACATTTCCGATTTCCTCCCTAACATAACTTGTGTCACTGGCCCCGGCGATTTGGAGCTAGTTAATAGCTGTTAGAACTTAGAAGTAGTATGCATAAGCAAAATGAATTCTTAGCTGCCCATCCATTTCTGCAATTCTGTTTATTAAAATTGCTTAAATTTGACCTCAAATTTGAATCGATTAATAAGTTAGGGTCATATCATATGTGCTTTTATTAGTTTCGTAATAGTATGCATTTTTGAAATATCAACCTTTTATAACTTGTATTTACACACAATTATAGATATCAATGATCAATTTTTTTTAATAAACTGACGAAAGTCAACTTGTACAGAATTGGTTGAGACGGAGGGAGTTAGAAATTTGGGCTGCAGGAGAAAATAAAGGAAATGAAGAAGAAGACGTGCGGTGGGTAAAATGGACTTTTTTAAAAAATAATTTTTTAATTAGGAGGTATAATGGTCAATTTGCTGAATTTTCACCAATTTCAGGTTGATAGGGTTAGATCGACACTTTTATCCAAATAATAAAGTTAGAATTACACTTATAAATTTTCCAAGGTTAGATCGATATATTCAACCAAAATACTGAGTTATTTTAGCATTTAAATCACAAAAATTAATAGGGACAAAAGGTCCGCTTCAGTAGAGTTGGTGTGGGCATCACAATTAAAAGAAAGACGAACATGCCACATGCTGCCATATGGATTCAATTTTGGTTTTCAACAATTTCAATTCTGTTCCAAATATAGTCAAATTACAGTGCCAGTATGATTGATTTTAAACTATGTCGCTCTACTGTCGGTTTGTCCCGTGATCTCCCCTCCCATTCCCCGGACCCCACCTCCAATCTAATAAACAAAATAACCATCCCACCGCGGATTGTACGCCGCGCATCCCTGCATATACCCCCGTTGTTTTTCGCATCCATCCTGCTTGGCTACTGCTTCTGCTAGTGCTCATCTGTAACAGAGAGCATTGTTTGTGGGGAGGGCGGCAATGTTGGGATTTTTCATCAAGAAGAATGTCAGAAAGATTCTCAAGAGGAAGGATAGTGATGCCGGTGAAAAAGGTAATTTTTTTTGTTTGTTTTGGATTTGGACATATGGGTTTACTCGCTTACTGGTTCTTTGTTCCGAGTTCTACTTCAAGTTTGAATCTTTTTGTCCAATTTTATGTGTAATGGGAAATTAATGCCTGTTTAATTTCTCAAGGAAAAGAGGTGGTACTGGTAGTGTGAACTTAACTGTTCTGCTGAAGAGATTACAAATTTATGTGGAATCTGTGTGATTGATTAGTGTTGATGGATTTGTTTATTTCTATGAGCATCAAACTGTATATGAGTGAATTATAAGATCAATTTTTTAGGAAAGAGAAGGTTTGAGCTGTCCTGGTTTATAGTATTTGATGTGACCTGACAATGGATCTGCATTGTGTCTTTTTTGAAGAAATTCATGATTTTCTTGTTGTGGTGGTCTTCATATTGGAATGTAGCTCGTATTTACTTCCACCTGAAAATTATGCTCTGTCCTGCTTTTAGGGTGATTCATGTTTTAGAGAAAAACTGTTCTTATCTAAATGTTGTAATATAAGTATGGTCTTTGGAGTTTTAAGATTTTAAAGTAGAAAGATGCAAACTTGATTATCAAATGAAACTTGTTATGCTCTCATTTATTGAAACTGCCACCATTTCAAGTGTAAATTTTGCTTATACTTGAAATATGATTCTCCCTGGTCCTTATTTTTGAATAAAGAAATGGTCAAAGTGAGGTCATTGAGTTGTTTTTCATACTTCATAGTAAAGTCAGTAGAGATACAATGAATATAAAATGCTCATATTGTCTTGAACAGTCTGCTAGCTTAAAGTTCAAAGTGCTGTCTGAAATTTTCAATTAAGGGTAAGGTTGCTGCTCTGTGACCGGGTGGTCACAAGTTCAATCCTTGAAACAGCCTTATTACAAGAATGCAAGGGCAGGGCAGGGCAGTGTACAACAACCCAACCCAAATCCTCACAAACCAGAGAGCCTTCAGTCACCATAGTTTGCCGTTTCCTTTTTATCGCTTCTGTCGTTTTTGAAAAACAACATATTTCACTTTGCTGTGAATTGAGTTATGGTTTCAAAGTGTGAGTTTAAAAGCATTTCAGGTGGTTGGGAGGGGTTAGGCGGGATGGATCCACAATGTATCTTGCCACTCACCTACTGTTTCTGGCATTGTAGGTTTTGAACACCTCAGTCCTGATGCCAATCTCTAACCCTTCGCTACTTAGTTATGGATGTATATCTTGCATTCTAAAGTTCTACTACCTCCGTCCCTATTTAAACTTCCTAATTATATATGGCTCAAATATTTATGTAGCTAATGTGGCACCTTTTTGTCACATGGGTTTGATCTAAATTTAAAAATTCAGGTGAATCATGTGTGGTTCAGGGCCGTTCAGCTGAAGTGGCACTAATCATGAGGGTATTTTGGGTGAATTGTTTTCGTACAAAAAAGGAAAGAGTAGAATTAGGAAGTTTATTGTGGACGGAGGGAGTATAAGAAATTACCCATTTTTCAACATTCACACCATTTATCTAATATAATAGTTAAACCTCTTTTTTCTTTTTTATCAGCAATTTCTCTGGCTATATACATTTGACCTATCCTCTGTTGGTTCTCCCATGTTGGCAAAGAGTATTTTACCAATAATTCGTAGAATGGTATAGTTCTTCAATCGATTTTTGAATTTCTTTCAAACTAATTCGTGAGATCATGTGCCTCTATTTACTTGTTGACCAAAAAGGGGGCACAGCTGGCTGGATCCTGCACATTTTTGTAATAATAAACTCCTTCAGACTCCGTTCACAAAAACGATCAATTCACCAAGAACAGAGCTTGGACTATCAACATTTGTTGATAGAATGTTGATACCAAGCCCAAAACCTGACATATGATCAGTTTCTACTAATAGAAAAGAAGTGTGATCGAACTAATCTTCATTTTTTCGCCTGGCTACCTGCTATTACTTATATGTGTAAA
>JAULKK010000001.1:13303396-13320143 GCA_032355705.1 Rubia peregrina | reverse complement strand
AGAAATTAATGATTTTCAGGTTGTGGTGGTCTTCATATTGGAATGTGGCTCGTATTTATTTCCACTGAAATTATGCTGTCCTGCTTTTAGGGTGATTCATGTTTTAGAGAAAAACTGTTCTTCTCTAAATTTTGGAAGATTAATATGATTCTTGGAGTTTTAAGTTTTTTCAGTAGAAAGATGCGAGCTTGATTATCGAATGAGAAAACTTGTTATGCTCTCATTTATAAAACTGGTATCATTTTAAGTGTAAATCTTGCTTACACTTGAAATATGATTCTCCCTGGTCCTTATTTTTGAATAACGAAATGGTCAAAGTGAGGCCATTGAGTTGGTTTTCATACTTCATAGTAAAGTTTCAGTAGAGATACAATGAATATAAAAATGCTCATATTGACTTAAACGGTCTGCTAGCAAAAGTTCAAATTGCTGTCTGAAATTTTCAATTGAGGGTAAGGTTGCTGCTCTGCTTCCATGTGGTCACAAGTTCAAACCTTGAAACAGCCTTTTTCCAAGAATGCAAGGGCAGGGCAGTGTACAACAATCCAACCCAACCCAACCCAAACCCTCACAAACCAGAGAGCCTTCAGTCACCATAGTTTGTCCGTTTCCTTTTAATTGCTTCTGTCGTTTTTGAAAAAAAAAACACATTTCACTTTGCTGTGAATTGAGTTGTGGTTTCAAAGTGTGAGTTTAAAAGCATTTCAGGTGGTTGGGAGGGGGTAGGCGGGATGGATCCATTATGTATCTTGCCACTCACCTACTGTTTTCTGGCATTGTAGGTTTTGAACACCTCAGTCCTGATACCAATCTCTAACCCTTCGCTACTTATTTATGGATGCATATCTTGCATTCCAAAGTTCTACTACCTCCGTCCCTATTTAAACTTCCTAATTGTATATGGCTCAAATATTTATGTAGCTGATGTGGCACCTTTTTGTCACATGGGTTTGATCTAAATTTAAAAATTCAGGTGAATCATGTGGGGTTCAGCTGATGTGGCAATCATGAGGGCAGTTTGGGTGAATTTTTTGTACAAAAAAAGAAAAGAGTAGAATTAGGAAGTTTATTGTGGGACGGAGGGAGTATAAGAAATTACCCATTTTTCAACATTCACACCATTTATCTAATATAATAGTTGAACATCTTTTTTCTTTTTTATCAGCGATTTCTCTGGCTATATACATTTGACTTATCCCTGTTGGTTTTCCCATGTTGGGAAAGAGTATTTTACCAATAATTCGCAGAATGGTATAGTTCTTCTATCGATTTTTGAATTTCTTTCATACTTATTCGTGAGATCACGTGCCTCTCTTTACTTGTTGTAACCAAAAGGGGGCACAGCTGGCTGGATCCTGCATATTTTTGACATAATAAACTCCTTCAGACTCGTTCACAAAAACGATCAATACACCAAGCACAGAGCTTGGACTATCAACATTTGTTGATAGAATGTTGATACCAAGCCCAAAACCTGACATATGGTCAGTTTCTACTGAAAGAAAAGAAGTGTGATTGAACTAATCTTCATTTTTTCCCCTGCCGACCTGCTATTACTTAGATGTGTAAATAAATTGAACCATCGAAATAATCTTGTTTTAAATGTTCCCCCAGACATGTTTATGTGTTCCTTTATTTCCAGTCATCTCTTTATGTTTGTTGTTTATCCTCGTGATTCATATTGATGAAGTTATTCTATTGGGAATTTCTGTCAGTATCCTAATTTTCTTTTGTGAATTTATCTGATTGACTATGTAGGAAGGGCTTTGGAGGAAGCCCGGGCATCTTTATTTAGCAAGTTACAATTGTTGGGTGGAGCGAAGCGTCAGCAACAACCTTATCTTGGACCTTCTGTTGCTCTTACCTTCAATTTTTTAGTTTCGGTCAGTATAATTCTGATGAACAAAATGGTGGGTTAAACCTTCTTTTCTTATTTATCTTCAATGCATAATTTTAGTTCTCCATAATCTGATAAAACATCCTCCTAAACTATGCAGGTACTTGTCAAAGTCGGCTTTAATTATCCAATATCGTTAACCTTTATACACTACATATGTAGCTGGTTGATCATGGCCATTCTAAATGCATTTTCTGTTATTTCTCTTGCTTCTCCGGCGAGGTCAACTAAATTTTTTACACTGTTGTCACTTGGTATAGTAATGTCTCTGTCTACTGGTCTTGCAAATGTTAGCCTGAAATATAACAGGTGATTTACAGCTTCATTATTATTAATCACTACTGTTACTTTCTTTTAAATACTAATGAAGATACATATATATTGTCAGTGTGGGATTCTACCAAATGGCTAAGATTGCAGTGACTCCAGCTATAGTTTTAGCGGAATTTGTTCTCTTCAGCAAAAGGATCTCTATCAAAAAGGTAACCAGCTAGGTGTTTATGTGTAGTAACTTGATCAATATTTGGTGTTCCTCCCTTAAGAGACATGCACAAGTTATGTTTAATCATGGAATCTTGTTTGGGATGATCTGTTTAGAATGTAGGATGGTGATTTAAAACTTAAGTGGAAGATTGTGGACTATCTACTTTTTAGATTTATCGGATTGAACAGTAGAGAGATTGTCTCAAGGGGTTAAAGTACAGCATGTAGCGAACCCTGCAACTTTTTGAAAGAAGAATATGCAACTAGGCAACTTGTAATTGTTATTGCTTCAAAGCGAGGAATGCTAAAAGCATGGAGTCAACCCACCTATTAATCATATTTGAAGTTTGATGTGTTGCTGAAATTCTCCATATGGTACTGGAGGTTTGAAAATAGTTTCATATTCAGCTCAGTCAACATCTCTTGCAACTTCGGCTCACAAAGTTGTGGACATGTAATATGTTTCCTATATGGCTTACACTCTATTTTTTAATCTCTTGCTTGATTTTATCACCCAGGTTGCTGCGCTTGCTGTGGTATCAGTTGGTGTTTCGGTTGCGACAGTTACTGATCTTCAGTTTCACTTCTTTGGTGCATGCATAGCCATAGCATGGATAATACCAAGTGCAGTCAATAAGATACTCTGGTCCAATCTTCAGCAGCAGGAGAACTGGACTGCTCTGGCGTATGATACATATTCTGTTTCCTGAATTATTTTCTGCTTAGTATTACACATTTGTCGCATCTTTATCGACTGTGATTAAGATTGTTGTCAGCATATATTATATGCACATATTCAAATACTGATAAAGAATATTGCCTGATATACTTGATTGGCAGTTTTGTGTGAAAATTAATCTTTAATAATTTGAAGTGTAATGACTTTTGTACGTAAACTACTGCATGAAAATCAGAAATGCCCATATTTTTTTGTAACTCATGAAGTTTGAGGATTTTGATCCCTTGATTTTGTCTCATACTGCTACAATTGTAGTGATTTTTGCATTATTACTAAGGACTGCTTTCTCATTGTGTAGCATAAAGTCGCTTTAAGATTGCATTTCAGTACTATCAATTCTTTTTTCTTTGCTTGCGCAGGTTAATGTGGAAAACAACGCCTATTACATTGTTTTTCTTGTTGATGATGATGCCATCGCTTGATCCTCCGGGCGTCTTCTCATTTAATTGGAACTTACAAAATTCTTCAATTATTGGCGGTTCTGCTGTTCTGGGGTTCTTGCTTCAGTGGTCTGGTGCCTTAGCACTTGGGTAAGTAGCCTTTTGAATTCTGGCCGTACTTTTTGAGTGTAGATCCCCCTTACCCGTCTAGATATAAATCTACTTGAAGGTACCAGTATCCTGTAAAGAATAATTATAATTGCACCACCAAATAATAAGTAAACTTGTACAGAATAATTAGATTGTAACACGAGAAATCGTTCATATAATGCTTGTCGCAGGTATGTACTATGTGATTGAGAAAGGGGTATCTGAACTGTTCTTGATCCTTGCATTATTTTTTCCTACCCTTCTTTGTTAAGCTTGAAAACTTTTGCTGAGAGTGCATTGAATAAACTAATCTACCATGTCTTTTCACTCGCAAGATTATTACATTAGGATGCAAAACATCATTGTTCATTCAGTGTTTTTCTTTGGTTATGGAGAACTTTATTTGACTTTTTGCTTGTGATATTTCTATCCGAAACATATGCAGGGCCACATCTGCAACTACTCACGTAGTCCTTGGACAGTTCAAAACTTGCGTCATTCTTCTTGGAGGATTTTTTCTCTTCGGTTCAAACCCTGGAGTTATAAGTATTATGGGAGCAATCGTTGCTCTGTCCGGTATGTCCTTCTATACATACCTCAATTTGCATCGGCAGCAACAATCGGGCAAAACGTCTCCTAGGCAGTCTGCTTCATTCTCATTACCAAAATCTAAGCTCAGCAAAGAAAACGGAGATAGCCATGGTTCGACTTATGGAGATGAACATGTCTAGTTTGATGCGAATCGTGAAACTCGTAAAAATGCACTGTGCGATTTACCCCCCAGCACTGCTCAAGGTATTCCTTTTTATAGCCTTACATATTTCAGAAGTAGAATTGATCTTACATCATTCTGACAGCTGACCTCAAAACTTTGCTGATTGACATGGTGCAGCCCTCAATGTATATCATCTTTAACTGCTCCAAGAAGATCACTTACTGTACATGTAAACTTTTTGGGCCTTTGAGAATCCTTAGTTTTCGGTGTAAAGATATGCACTCTTGTTTTCTTCTGATTTCATTCAATTTTGTACTAGGTTTCATAACGGGTGTTTATTTGAATTTTTTAAGGGTTTAACTTTTTTGCTAAAATAGGCTTTCTAAATTGTGCCTTGGTTCATGCAATGTCTGCTACACAGAATTCAATTGATGGATGTCTGAATTACCTACAGAATTGGCAAAACATTACTTTCAGTTGGTAGAAGTAAAAAAACAGTTTTAAAGTTGATTTCTTCTATTGAATTTATATATAAAAAAGAGAGTCGATAGATCATCAAAGTTTGAGTAATATGAGAAATTATTGCAAATCTTAAACATGGATTGTAATACTCAAGGAGAAAAAGCTAAAAGTATTAGACTATATAAAGAAGCTAAAAAAAAACTCTTCCTAAAAGGTTTTTGGGTTATAATAATTTTTTTTTACAAACTAATGGATGTATAGATAATCTATTAAATATTGGATAAGGTCATTTTGCAACAAAGAGTATCCTACATTTATTAAATAGATGAGAAAGAACAGGAAGAATCAGTAAATTTACTTACAGTTGTAACTCGTCTGAGACAACGCATCAGACTTCGAATTTCTTCATGATACAATCGCCACCTGCAGAACAAAGCCACCTAGAATGTTAAGGGGAAAGAAATTCTGACAACAACATGATAGTCATCACCAATCATCCAACTGCTTCTGCCCTTTTATGAGTTACCATGCTCATAGGGTTATCCCAGGGTTATCGTCGGAGCCATGAATGACCACGAATAGCCATTGTATCAATCTGGGCAGATGAGTCGTTGAACCCCTTTCCGATCAATCGCTTAACATCAAACATGGTGTTCATGGTGAACTGATTCCTTACCGCACCTTCAGTTGACGAGTCAGAGTGTGGAGGAGAATCATGAACTGATTAGACTATGTTTATCAAAAACCCTAAGAAGTGACATGGCCTATTAAAAGTTTATAAAAGAAAATGAAAAATCTCACAACCGATCGACTCCATTCCTCCATGTGTTGGGTTACTGGATAGAGAATGCCACATGTCTATTCTTCACTGGATAGATTTATTTTTTTCTTTTATCAACTAACTATTTTCTTTCACGAATGAATTCTTTCATTGTTAATAATGCAACTTTTTAAAAATATTTTATTTCTGACATTATTTTTGATGTTCATGATTTTTTTTTATAAATAGAACTTCTATGGTTCAATGCACAAACTCATTCTCTCATTTCTAAACTCATAGATTTTTTCTCATTGTAATAATAATTGTACACAATTTAATTTTAAATATTTATTATGAATTAATTTAAAAAATAATTGATTATTAATAAATTTTATTATTGAATAAAACATATTATTTATTTATATATTCATAAAATAATAAAATAAGTTGAAAAAGTTGTGTCGGGTTAAGCTGTCCTGGATTGTTGATAAGAGGTGGAAATAATGATATTTGGTTTTTATAATAGATTGCTGATGTGGAAGTAAGAAAAATAATTCAAATGATAGAAAGTAGGCTGGGTTGGGTTGTGGATAAAGATGGTCTTAGAGCTTAGACTCTAGGAGGAAATATGCTAGTAGCTATGTCAATCATATTCCTTCATATCAACATTACTAAGTAAAGAACTCTATCCGTCCCACCTTATATTGCAGAAAGAGAAGAGTATGAGGCTTTCTATTGTGAACACTACCCCAGAACAACAACTATGAAAAATTAAAAGGCCAATTAGGCACTAACATTTCCCTCCGAATATACAAATTTTGGCTCCAAAAGTTTGAAAAAGCTGAAAAGTACAATGATTACAACACCAAATTCCCTATAAAAGATCAAACACTTTCTATTCTAAGTCATAAATTCCTTCCTAGCAGTAAAAGCTCTCAGCAATTATTATTCTGGCTAGTTCTTTACTGGCTAGTTTTAGGTCCATTTATTTTTGTCATTGAGCTTTTACTACCGGATTGCCTATGATGGTAGGGCAAAATTTAACCGACGAAAAGAGGCTGCAAGTTGCTTAGTTGCTTATTCAAAATCACTAGAATGACTTTCTTCGCCACAACAAAAGGCTTGAAACAGCAGCTCGATGGTGTGGGGGGATGGTAGGGGTGTTAATCTTCACCATCAACTTGCTATGGCCTAAAATAAAGCACCATATTGCAAATGGTGAAACTGTGACTGGCAGGTCAAGCCGACATGGCTAACCGGGTGCAGGTAAAAAACCCATGAATGTTGAGACCCTTATGGCCTTACCGCTGAGCACAAGGCGGGCCTGCAGAAGTACAACAGTAGGGCTGTAGATTAGCAAGAGTAGAATACATAGAGATGTGATGAACAAAGAGATTAGAAGTCATACAAATGCAGTTCATCCATTTTTATCCACATAATGCAAGCTAACAAGGCTAGAATGGTGTCTATTAAAGCTGGAGTGCAACGTGAAATTAAAAAACATGCACAATGTAATCCATAACGACAAGAAGTTTCTCTACCTTACAGAGGCAACATAAAGGTACTTACTAGCACCAATGCACAAGAACCATATATGACCAATCATAATAAGCACTACATACCCAAGTTGATATTTTTATGTGCAGTTTGTAGGCCTACATTTGATTATGAGGGAAATGTAATGTTTGATGGTAAAATAAGAGTATTCCATTACATAGAATATATACAACCAAGCATAGCAGTATTAACAGGCCTAGTGGAACCATAGTATTAACACTAATTAAGAAAATTAACAGGGAGTGCAAAAGAAAGAAATTGATATTTGAGGAAATACCAGTAATTAAAGCTAAGTGGCCAGTTAGGGCTAGCAAGAACATATCAATCCAACAAGATAATGCCTCAACCCACATATTGGCAAATGACCCCGAATTCATAGCAGTAACCCATTCAAATGATTTTCACATTACCCTAGTGTGCCAACCAGCTAAGTCACCCGATTTGAACATCTTAGACTTAGGTTTTTTCGCATCAGTTCAAAGCTTACACCATCAGAACTCCAACACCAACCTATATGAACTTCTACAAGCTGTAATCAATGCATTTGATACAGAAGACCCAAAAAATAGACCTAATTTTCCTATCTTTACAAAATGTCATGCTTGAAATAATGAAATGTAAAGGGGGAAATAATTACAAAGTACCACACATGGGGAAATATAGACTAAAAAAAAGCTAGGGCAGCTACCACATAACATGATTACAGATCACGAATCTAATTTCCTTGCACGTAAGTGTTTAACTGCAGATAAGCTTTACTATTAAGAACAAGTTGACTGAGTGTCAAATGAATAAACTGAGGAATTTTTTTTTAACAGGGCCTGCAACATCCACCAAAATTGGAAGACAAAGGTGGCCAACAAGTATAGACATGAAGTCAATGATGGAACAATTAAATCAACTACCAAACCATTGAAGCAGTATAAATGAATGGAGAAGGAGGAGTGGAACTTGTTCGAGCATACGCGTCGAGCTCCAAAATTCATGGTAAGATTGACTAAAATTCATATCATGATAAATTCTTACTCCTTTCTTTGTTTGATACCACACTTTCATGGTTCATTTGTTAAACTATCCATTCCTTAGGCATTACGGGAGACCGTGAAGACCTAATCGGCTCAAAAGAAATACACCAACCACAAAGGGAGAAAGAGAAACCGCTCAACCAAGGACAAATTGATCGAGAAATTAAAGCAAAAGAAGAGAAAGAAGTTTTCGGATGCGGGCTTCAACGATGAGGAGATAGTGCAACAACTTAGCCAAAAATAATTTCAGTCGGACAATTCTCCATTATACCTAGAGTCCAATAAGGGAAAGAAAGGGGAGTACACGACTCTAGAGGTCCAGGCAATAGCTAAAGACTTTGTAAGTAACAAAAATTGCGCAAAATTCTTTTTTGTTTCTTCTTGTTTTACATTTTACTTGTTCTAATTTCCAAAAAAAAAAAACCAATGCAAGGAGTTGAGGATGAATGAGGACAAAGAAAAGGGCACCTTGATATTGCAACCGGGTGAGGATATTCTCATCAAGGCCGCAAAAAAGAGGGATCACCCAGGACGGTACAAGGGGATTGAAACTAGGCTGCCGACATCTGTGGATATACCCCATCTTTCCCGGAGAAAGTGCGGAAGCAGCTCCTCGATGAAACAGAGCATTCCGAAGAAAGTATCCATCGAGCAACCGGTCATCAGGGCCATGGTCGCTTACCTTGACCAGCTGCTCAAGGGGATCGCGGCCGCAAGCACTGCTAATATCTCGGCCAGCCTGGACAATCCGAATAAGTTCATCGAGAAGACCCTGGTAGAAATATCAGCCGGTGCGACAATGTCGGGTGGAGAGCCTAATAATGGAGAAGGAGATGAAGAGGTATCACTATTTAACAACTCTTTTTTAATTTTATACTTAAATTTAGTTGGTTATTACCGATTACTGTTAATCGTTAACTTAAAAATGGTGAACACGTTACATTATTCATTAAATATATTGATGGTGAAAAGGTCATGGTCGAACGGGTTGCAATAAATCTCACGCTGTCGGGAAAGTTTGAGAGGGGGAGTGGCTTGTGTCAGAGTATGAGAGCCAACCTACCATGCTAAGGCAGAGTTTCCCTCTGCCAACCACCAGTTCAATGATGTTGAAGAGGCGTTGGACTGCATGGTCAATTGGTCAGTTAGCGTACTGGACGACAAAGATGAGCCACCAAGTAACAAGGCTTCAGACAAGGGCAATAAGGAAATCCCTGACGATGATGACGAGATTTTGATTCTCACAGGTAATGAGGTAAATTCTCAAAAAAAACCTTAGTAAACTATCAAACAAATCACAAATAATAATTATCCTATTTTTTTTTATTTTATATTAATTCTTTTATGTATCAGGCCGCAGGTGCATCATCGGTAAAGACATCCCATTCAAGCAGCAATGGACGACCATCAAAGAAAAAAAATATCGGAAAGCCTAGTACTTTGATTAACCCCATTCGCAAAATTTTAATGTTTGAAAAGAATTCTATATGAATAATAATTTTGGTCTAGCGGATTCATAAGTGGTGCAAATTGACTGACTATTCGATGATGGTGAGGTACATCGAGGCTTGCAATGAGGCTGTAGCTTCAATTCAAAAGAATGAGGATTGTATGTTCTTCCCGAAATTCTGACCATTGACCTTCGTGCAGAAGCATGCCTGTGGTACTAGCATAGATCAGATGGTTGAGTTTATCAATAAGCTAGGAAACTTTTTCTCAATGATCTGGATCGAAAATGCACATATGGATGTGTGGATGGGGTGAGTTTTGCACATTACATTTTTTTTCTTTGCTCCCATGTTCATTATGATTCTATTAGGTAACTATCTATGTTCTAATAGGCACCTTTGGGAGAAAGTTTACAAAACTGACGAGAGCCGCATCCAATTTTGTGTTTCAAACTTGGAACCCTTGACGAAGGTGATGGGATGGGAGGAAAAGGAAGTCCAAAAGCGTGTTGACTCTATTTGGTGGACAATGAACGAAGCTGAAGTTGAGTTGTATTTGGTGCCCTACCTAATAATCTAAGCCACAATTATCCCATCATGTAAGAATTTCTAACTTCTTTATTTTATTTTAACTAATTTACTAGTTCCATTTTCCCTCAGCGGTCATAGGTACCTCATCATCATCCGTCCTAGTACGTATGAAGTTTTAACGCGCTGCGAGCGAGCTTCGTCGCTTTTTGCTCCAACTTATGAAGTTTTAACACTAGACACATTGATGAGGGGTATTAAACCTAAAAATATGATTGAGAATAGAGTGATATCCAAGTATCTGAATACTTTTAATTCAAATTTATTTATCTAGTATAATCGAATAACGTAATGTTTCTAATTTTTATATTCACTGGCTCGCTTGCATGTACCAAAGGAAGAAGATGAAGACATAACCAAAACCCGATTACACTTGAAAAATCACAAACACAAAAGTAAGCCATTGAATACAAAAGTTACATTTTCAACTTCTTCGATGAATGAATTTTCTACATGCTTTCCAATAATATTTTTTTGGCAGCATCGACCTCAGAGTGGTACTTGGGAATGCGGGTACTGTGTCATGATCTTCATGGAAGAACTTGTGCTCTGAAAAAAGTCTACAAATATCCTTGAGGTAAATCACACAAGTCACAACACATATTTCCAATACATACAATATTATACACTAATATTGTACGTGTACAAATCACAGATCTTTCTAGAGGGATGAGGATGTTATCGTTCCTATGAAATCCAAGTTTTTTGCGACAGATGGTGCGGGGGCTTGGATGGATCATTACCAGGAACAAGCGAAGACTGCCTTGGACCTCCTCGACAATAAGAACAACAAAATATGTTGAATGTTGGGTTAATAATTTTTTGTGATGGTGGATTAATTATTGGTTGAGTGCGGGTTGATTATAGGTTGAATGTTGATTGAATGTCGTTAGATTGTGGATATTTTTTTTTTTCTTTTTAGGTGTTTCAAATATTTCTTTTCATGATTTAATTTTTCGTTGGTGCTGCAGTGCACAATTGAATATTTAGGAGGGAATCAACAAATAATAATTTAACATTAAAATTTAATAATTATATACATGAAAATATTATAGGTAAGATATGTTCATTGTGGATAAATAATAGTTTATAACATGTTAAAGTAGTATGTACGGCGGAGATGGGGCAGACGTGAACTAATATCCACGCTCAACCCACTACCCCATGACGTGCATTATTTCATACTCATCCCCACCAAAACTACCTCCATAACCGCCATTAGGGAGGATGCAGGGCAGACCTCCACTAAGACCCGCCCCACAACCATCCCTACTTAAACACCTAAGCCAAATCTATAGTATATATTAAAGGAGACCATTGTTGCCACATGTCACTCACACATAATTCTTGTCACATGTCACTCACACAAAATTCCACATCATTTTTAAAATTTAATTGAAAATGTATTTTTTTAAAGTTAATCCCCAATTTCCAATGCAAGCCTCTTCCCCTAATATTTTCAATACTTTTTAAATACTTCCATGCTTTCAATTGATGATTAATTATATTACCCTATTTATGAGAATGCACATTTTTCATAATACTTATTTTTTACAATACTTATTTTAAAATTTGCTACACTTTTCATTTTGATTTATCTTTTTAATATTATCAAACTCCATTTCATGACAATAAGTGAATCATTTTCAATTAGTTTTTATTTTCTCTCTCTCTCTGTAATCGATTCTCTCCACACAATTTAATTTTCCTAGAAAAATATTTAAAATTACTATTTTAAACATATAGAATAATACCAAAGTCTTGGGAAAGACCATCTTTCCATAAGCATGTGGAAAGATGGGGTTAGATTAGAATTATAGAAAGGTAAAAGGTTTTAGTTTCAATATTAAAAATTTATCATACAATATGCAGCAGTAATAAATTTATGACCCAATTAATGCAACCCAAAATTTTTATCTTAATTTATTGTAATTTGCAGTTTAAACCTTGGTATTTTCATAACTTATGGAAAGACCGTCCTTCAAGAGATGAACTCTAGAATAATAGATGGGGTAATTTTTTGTTGTTTATGTAAGTGTTTCTAATAAATTTTAATTTTGAGAAAACAAATCAATATAGAATGCTTTATATTGTACTGAAAGATTTTATATGAAAATATTTTTAATTATTTATTTAATACTCTATAAATTTTATGAGTCTGTCTCTTGAAAGAAGGTATTTCTAAAGTCATGGAAATACCAAGGTTTAATGTGCAAATTAGAAGAAATGAAGAAAAAATTTCCGGGTTGCATGAATCGAGTTATAAACTTTATAACTAGTACACATTGCATAATAAAATTTTAATATTGCAACTTACACCTTTTACCTTTTACTATTTTAATTAAGCCCCGTCTTTCCATAAGTTTATGAAAATACGGTCTTTCCCAAGACTTTGCCAAATTTTATTTGCAATTATTCTTGTACAAATTTATTTAGTTTTTGTTAATTTACCTTTAGAAATGAATTATTTTAGTAATACCAATATGTGATACGTGATAATATTAAAAAAATCATTAGGGATTATTATATTATATTTTTATTTTAAATTGAATTAATTTGTATAATTAATAATTATAAAATATTGACATTTTAAGAATATATAAATTTTATTTATTTTTCTAAGATGATGAATTTTATTTTTTGGATCAAATTATAAAACTTCATAGTTTGTATTTTTCTACTTCAATCAATTAATCATGAATTGTTGATGATACCTCTAATTTAAATATTTTAGATCTAACGTATATAATTTTTTAATCATTATAAATGAGTACCTTCTTATATTTGACCCTGATTCAGCTACTTGTGTTGCTGGAAATGTCCAAATTTTACTGTTGGTTTCATGTGAAAATGATGTACTGAGTACAATATTCGTTGAGCACGAATTTTTTTTGTCTTCCCTAAAATGTTTATTAAAATATAAGTTTCTCTAGAATTTCATTTTTTTTTGGTTAGAAATGATTCATTGATCATGGTAGTGAAAAAAGCATAATGTTATCAATTAATCACAATATTTTTTTTAAAAATATATTGGAAGAATAAGAAAATGGACATCTATAACTCAATTGCATGAAGTTTAATTAGTAAATATTCATCTAATTTAAATATTTTAATAAAAATTGTTTGATTATAATAATTATATTTTTATCATAAACCATTCAACGGCACAATATTACAATCAAATCTTTAAAACTTTGATCATTTTTCATATTAGATGGAATCCGTATGCATGCAATTTTCATAACGATAACGTTGTTTCACTAAAGTGACATTTATAAATATTTTATCAAAGTAAAATTTTGGGAAAAACCGTCTTTCCATAGGTTTATGTAAAGACAAGGTTTAATTAAAATAATATAAAGGTAAAAATTTTCATTTCCAATATTAAAAATTTATTATGCAATGTGCAGTAATTATAAGTTTATAACCCGATTAATGAAACCAAAAAATTACAATTTCATTTTTTCTAATTTGCGGTTTAAATCTTAATTTTTCCATAGTTTATGTAAAATCATCTTTCAAGAGACGGACACTTTTATCAATAATTATGTTATATAAATACATTTATTTATTTAAATATAATAATATTTAAATTCTTGTCCGTGCAAAGCATGGGTGTTATCTAATATTGATAAACCGAGGGAGTGTTTTTTCAACTTTCAGCGCATGCCACTAATACAAGTTAGAACTATCGTAGCACTTTTCTAGAACCACTTATTAAATTATCTCGTTTCGGAATTTAACCTTTTTCATTAATCACATTGGTCAAAAGACCTATATTCGAGTGATCTTTACGTCGCATGGGATAATTCCATTTACATAAAGATACTAACTAAATATTAATTACTATTATAATGAAAGGTGTCAGTGTCAGTGGCAATAATAGGATACATAAAGGCACTACTAAATATTACAATCCAAATCAATGGCCTAAATGACAATAAGAAGGCTACACGAATAAGTTGTCCTTACTGTGTCTTTGTCTAGTAATATTGACCTGAAACCACCAAACAAAACCAAACACAGTAATCAGTCATCAAATTTAAACACACACAAAGTGGTCCATCCACACTTCTGAAGGTGTATATGTATCACTTATAATACGTAGAATTATAGTTAACACAAACCCAAAAGGATATCGAATAAACGATCTTAAGACCAGTTAAATCTGATTAACAATATAAATGGCCTCAACATCCTACAAAGATACCAAATAAACGATCTAAAGATCAATTAAATAGAATGAACAATATGATTGTGCTAAACATCCCAAAGGATACCGAATAAACGATATAAAGACCAATTTAATCGAATTAAAAATATGATTGGCCTGAATATCCTAAAAGAATAGCGAATAAACGATCTAAAAACAAATACAATTGAGTTCTACAAATCTGATTTAAATCCTCAAAAAATGAAATGAAATCGCCAGAAGTCTATTGTTTTAATGACTTTGACTTGGATTTCTCCTAACCGTTTTAGATCTTTGGATAACAAAGGAAGTTAATCAATATTTTACCTGAAAAAGAGCCAAAAAATACATTGACAAAGAAATTATGATCCGATACTTAAATCAAACCATTTGAAATACCACTCATTTTAAAACTGGAAAATAACTTAAAGGTTAAACCCGCTCTTGTAATAAATTATAAAAGGGAGTAAATAAGGAGATAAACAACTAAAAAAAAGAAAAAGAAAATAACCACCCTTGTACCTATTCCAACCGCCGCATCTCCACCCTATACACCGCTAATTGCGCGTACAACAACACTTGTGAGAGGAACCTATAGAGAGATCGTTTGAACGCTGGCGCGTGAGCATCTACCAACACATCCACTGGAACCAGCGAGTTATCGTTCACGCCCGCCTTCATTTTCCATCTTTGCCTGAACAACATTCGCTTTCTGGCCGCTCCCTTATTTACGACCAGATCTGAAATGGCTCTTATGGTTTTCTTCGGGGTGGCACCTTTTTGAACTCTGGTTATTGTCTACGTAGATGTGTTGATTTATTTTCTCTATTTGCGACATCTACACCATCGGGATATAGCAGTAGAAAACTATATCTTTTACCACCGGGAGGGAAATTTTGAGGGTTTGTCTGGGTGGTGTGGAGGAGGCGTGGCTAAAACAAAAGGAAAGAAAACAAAAAGATGTCTGTCGGAGTGGGGATGCAGCCGGAGCCTCCCCTTGTTGGTAGGGTTTAATGGACTAGTAATCTGGTAGGTTTACTGGAGAAAATGGTTGATGAGAGAGAAAGTGAACTTAGCACATTATTCTATTAAAATGTTATAATAACTTATAAAGTGCTATTTAAAGCTTTAAAATATGTTACCTCTTTTAATGATTAATCAGTTTTATATGGTTCCAGACCCTTTCCTATTGAAAAACAATTGTTGCCAAAAAATGCTTATAACAAGCGATGGCCGAAGTCTTAAATCACAAGCGGTGACCAAAGGTTTACATTTGAGCGCTAAGTAGATAGTACAATTCTAATCTAGGACCTCAAATGACTAAAAGAGAGATATACACAAGGGCACTAATGAATAATAGAGTACTAAAAAAAGGCCCATGTGGCAACGAGAAGGGAAAATCAAGGATGAGTGATTGTGATTGTGAAGCCGTAGTCACATTAGTGCGACCCGAGACTACCAACATAACCAAACACAATGAAGTATCAAATAGACGCACACAAAATGTTCCATCTACCCCTCTGATCAAACATCTAAGGCAATGAAAACCAAATCAATGAAGCTCCCTCACTCAAGGTCGTCTGGTTTGTCTCCATTTAACCAATTAAGACCATTTCCCCTTAAACTAGGAGACCAAAAACCAGTCATTTTAATTGCCATTTTTTTTCGTGAGTGTATAGAAACCATTTAGAATCCAAAAAATCATCTCTAACCCCCCAAAAGGTTAAAAAGACCAATTAAATCGACTGAACAATAAAATTGACCTAAACATCCTAATGGACCAAAGTCTACAAATATGATTTAAAGCCTTAGAGAAAATAGTATCACCAAAAGTCCGTTGATTTAAAGACTTTGACTTGGATTTCTCCTAACCATCTCTTTGGATCTCAAATTTGAAGTCAATCAAATTTTATCAGACTAAAAGATGTCCGAAAAATAAACATTAACAGAGATAATTCGTACCCGATACTTAAATAAAAAAACCATTTTAATTAAGAGCCCCTTTTAAAGTAAAATGAACAGAAAAAATAGATAGGAAAAAAACTAAATGGAAGATAAAGAAATAAAAGTGCATAATTAAAAGACCCCCACCCCGAAAAGTTTTAAAAAGTCAAATAATAAAAAAAAATGAAGCAGCACCCTCATGCCTGTGTTCTCCGCCTGAAGAGCTACTGGTACCCTATACTTGCAGAAATATTTTTGCCACTAGATTGTATATAAATTTCACACTGTATATTTGTCGCCTCCATCAATGATATACCGGTAAAAATGACGCCGTCGCATCATTAAGAAATCAAGTATACCTATCATCGTCATGATGATGTTTCGCCCAAAAAAATAGTCTTCAAATA
>JAULKK010000001.1:13274287-13284974 GCA_032355705.1 Rubia peregrina | reverse complement strand
TAATTTATTGGTGCTAAAATGTGCTGAAATTAATATGAACTGGACAGGACCTAAATGTTATTACTCCCTCTATCCCATTTAAAATATCCATTTTTTTACATTATTCTCTATCAAAATTTGACCACATATTTGAATAGATATATGAACAATAATATTATCATATATGATATTATTGAATTCATCGTAAATTTTTTATTTGTTATTATTATATATAGGTAAACATATTAACGATCAAACTTATTTATTGAACTACGTGATAATGATTGAAGTGCAATTTTAACTAAGACTTGGGGAATATTAATATTTAATTAATCATAACTACAATATAATAGAAATAGTTTGTTTTATGTGTTCCCCTGCTATCAATCGGATGTGTTTAAGTAATTCTGACTATCTTAAACCCAAGCATTCTAAAACGATGACGTAGGGTTCTATTTTTAAATGAGATATTTTAAGAATGATTTTCTTTCTGCTGCGAATTCTTCTTCGTTTTCACGATTCTAAATCCAAGTCACTTAAACACAGAATCGGGGTGGAGGTTTAGACCCAGACCCTCGAAATTTACGCCCAGATTTCAAATGTCTTGGGCCAAGAAAGCTTTAGGGCCGTCCCTCTGCTCGGAGCTCTTGGTGCGCTCTTGGTCTATGACATCTCCAGGAAAATCACCTCGATAATATTTCTCAATGGCTAGAGGAATTTAAGAGTAAGAATTTTGTTGTTTTTTCCCCTTTATGTTGATTGTACGTATCTATTTTCTTGATTTATAGTATAAGTTGTGCTTTTAACACATCTTGGCCAGTTTTTAGGAGTTGATCATTTGATTTGGAAAAAAAAGTTCTTTAGAACCATTTCTGTAATCTTACATATCGCCTCCCTGCGTGGAGATTTCACATATTGCCTCCCTGCGTGGAGTTATTGATACAGAGATGATATAGACTACATATATCATTAGACACATCTCTGTATTCACAAACTGCCTCCCTTGTGGAGTTATCTGTATTATTTTTTCTGTTGTTTTCCGGTGTGGGGAGCCTTATATATACCCCCACCTATGGTGGTTTTAACCTAAAAGAAAGGCAGACATCATCATGCAATTATTATATATTCAAATTGGGATAATTTTTTTAAAAAAAACATTGTTCAAAAAGTTAAGGGCACCCTGTGTAAATAGACAAATAGAATAACTTTGGTCCACACACACATATATATATATATATCATGATTTTATAAATTTATTTTCTCATTTCTTCCTTTCTTGTCAAAAACTACCGGATCTCCCCGGTAACCATCGGATTTTATTGAAAATTGCAAGAAACCGTATATTTTTTGCTCAAATCTCCTCTGTGCTGCCAATCTGAGCAAAGGCGCGTCGTGATGGAGATTGTGGAGATCGATAAGCTTCCTGAACGATGGTAGTTCTGACAATCAGAGTGGACTCAAAGGAAGGAGCCGGAGCAGAGCTCACAAAGCCTAACCGAGCAGC
Organism: Rubia peregrina; assembly: GCA_032355705.1. NCBI lineage: Eukaryota > Viridiplantae > Streptophyta > Magnoliopsida > Gentianales > Rubiaceae > Rubia > Rubia peregrina. Next base: position 13,283,491 of record JAULKK010000001.1, on the reverse strand, counting down.
GCCGGAGGAAGCACAGAGGCAGGGGAACTACGGATGATGATGATGATGATGATGGAAAATCCAGTTATTCCAGCAACAGTTAGCTCGCCGCTGATTAGAGCATCGCCAATGGTAAGCTACAGAGGGTTGTAGCTTGACTTGTCATATCATCTTTGCAAGCTATTGATGTGGCAAGCTACACACTCCCACAATGGTAAGAGAGTCGTTGTTGCGTAGAAAAGAGCCGTTTCTATCTTTGGGTTGAAGTGGTTCCGCTTCCTTGTATTGACTACTTGCACGTTCTTCATATCTTTTGGTTTAGTTGGTTGTCTCTGGTGCCTATATAAAGGCTAGTCGAGATCAGGTTTAAACACACACTTCAAAGCCTTCTACTTCTACTGCTTCTCTGGAACTTCCTCTATACTTCTGAGCATTATTAATACGAGTTCCATCTCCGTTGCTTGAGTGCATAAGTAAACAGACCTCATGCGGTACCTTGGGGAATGAATGCCTTGATGAAACCTTGCACACTAGGTTAGGCAAATTTTGTTTCAAGGGAAGTGATTTATCACGCTTACAATTCTGTTTCCAAAAAAATTGTTTTCTGAATTCCTTTTCTAATCAAAACGTTTTCAGTAGAATCTGTTCTTCAAAAACTGTTTTTCCTAGCACCAGTGACCAAACATCTTTTTGTTCACTGCTACTGATTTTACCAACAATTTTGTAAAGATTGCCAGGGGTCATCTAAGGACAGTACCGAGTCGTTTCTCAAATATGATAAATAATAAGATTGCCAAGGGCCATCTTCTCAACAAAGTGACAAATCCCATTTTGACCAGTTCATCACCAACAAATATGCTAATTCAATATGGGAGACATTGGAGAAAAAATACGGTACTGATAATGCAGGGGGGAAAATTATGCAGTTGGGAATTGACTCAAGTTCCAAATGGTAGAAAACAAAGGCAATTATGGACTAGGTCCATGAGTATGGAAATTTGACTGCCGAAATACTCGCACAAGGCAAATCGATGAGCAACATCCTTAAGGCTAGCGTATTCATCGAGAAGCTCCCAGATTCCTAGTCCGATTATTGCAACCACCTCAAGCACAAGAAACGGGATATGACTCTGGAGAAACTAGTCAACCATATGAAAATTGAAGAAGCCAATCAACTCAAAGATAAGGGACTTTCTTCATTTTCCTATTCGATTAAAGTTAATCTTGTAGAATCAGGAAATGTTGACAGGTCTAAGTTCTCCGATATCTTCAAGAAGGGAACCAACCCGGTCAAAAAGGTTGGCACCTTCAAGAAAATTGGCAAGCTCTGAAGAAATCCAAAGCAGTCTGCTACGTCTGCGATAGATTCGGTCATCGAGCCTACCAATGCTACTAGTGCAAGGATGCCAACAACAAACCCAACCAGAACAATAATAAACCCCAAGATAATTTCACCGAAGATGAACATGTGGAGACCATCGCTGTTGTAGTCTCCGAAGTCAACCTGGTTGAAAAGAAGACGGACTGGATCGTTAACACTGGAGCCTCCAAACACTTCCGTGCAAACGTAGACCTATTTATAACTTTCGAGGAGGTTGCTAATGATGAAAAATTCTACATGGGAAACTCAAACAGTGCCTCAGTTCTCGGCAAGGGAAGGTTTTTCTCAAACTGGCTTTCGAAAAGATTCTCTCTCTTTCACATGTTCTCTATATATGTTTCTTCTCTGCGTAGAAACTTAATATCTTATGGTTTTCTTAACAAGGTCGTTCTCAAACTGGTGTTTGAAGCTGACAAACTAGTTATCACTCAAAATGGCCAATTTTCGAGGAAGGGATACATGTCGGGGGGGGGGGGGGCTACTTGCTGTGAACACCACTGTTATCAATGAAGCATCTAGTTCTTCTTATGTGGTTGAATTTTTTATATTTGGCATGCATGTTTGGACATGTTAGTACAAATTCAATTAAACTAATGCAACACATGGACTTGCTACCTAACTTTCCAAAAATTCAATTGGAAAAATGTCAAACTTGTGTAGAAGCTAAAATTGCTAAGAAACCATTTAAACAAGTAACTCAGCGAGTAACCGAAAGAGCTATCACACAGACTTAGTGGATTTTAGAAACTTTGAAAGTAAAGGTGGAAAACAGTACTACATAACCTTTGTAGATGATTACTCAAGGTAAATTTAACTTTTAAGAACAAAATATGAAGCAGAACAAACGTTCTTAATCTACAAAGCTGAGGTAGAAAATCAACTTGGTCGAAAAACAAAATGACTTAGGTCAGATCGGGGAGGAAAATACAGTAAAAACTTTCTTAATGATTTTTGTAAAAAGAATGGCATAGTTCATGAGTTCACTGCACCTTCCATTCCACAACAAAATGAAATAATTGAAAGGAAAAAATAAAAATTTAAAGGATATGATGAATGCAATGCCTTTAATTTCTGGATCACCTAATGAAATGTGAGGGGAGACTGTCTTATCAGCCAATCATATTCTAAATAAGGTTCCTCATAAAAGATTAGATAAAACACCACAATGAATTGTGGAAAGGATATACTCTAAACTTGAAATACTTAAAAGCGTGGGGGTGCTTGGATAAAGTAGGTTTGTGTACTTTCAAACGTGACACTATTGGTCCTAAAACTGTTGATGACATATTTGTGGGATAGGCTGGAAATAATACCACTTATAGATTTTTGCAATTACATGAAAAATCAATGTGCGAATATAGATATGCTGAATTTTTTGAATGCATATTTCCTTTAAAGAATATGAATGATGTATATTCCAATGTGATACCTGTTTCTACTACTTCTATTTATGTGCATGTACCAGAACATGGTAATAATGAGATTCAAAGAGGTAAGAGATGTAAAAAAGAAACTGATTTTTGACTGCTTTTGTGACTGAACTCGAAGATGTAAATGAATTAAATGAGTCAGTGATTTTTCTTCACCTTCCTAAAGAAGATCCTAAGCCTTATGAAGAGTCTATGAAATCTGTAGATTTTAGCTTTTGGAAAGAAGCAATTAACAGTGAACTTGGGTCAATAATGTTTAATAATACATGGGAATTGGTAGACTTTCCTAAGGGATAAAAATCACTAGGTTGCAAATGGATATTTAAAATAAAACTAAGAACTAATGGTTCAGTAGAAATATTTAAGGCAAAACTTGTGATTAAAGGCTTTAGCCAAAAGTTTGGTGTGGAATTCTGTTATACTTACTCACCTGTAACTAAAATAGCCACAATTTGTGCATTATTTGCCTTGGCCTCTATACATTAGATGTTAGTACATCCAGTGGATCTTAAAACCATTTTCTTGAATGGTGATCTAGAAGAAGAGATATATATGTGATACAACCCACTGGGTACACCATAACGGGCCAAGAAAATAAGGTGTGTAAACTTTTGAAGTCATTGTATGGTTTAAAACAAGCACCAAAAAATGGTATGAAAATTTTCATAAAACTATTAATAGTTTTGGTTTTAAATAGAATGGATCTGATGCTTCTGTGTATTCAAAACTATTTAATTATGAATGTGTGATTATCTCTCTATGTGTAGATGACATGTTATTATTTGGAACACACATTCATGGTATTAATGAAATCAAAAGATTCTTATCCTCTAAATTTGAAATGAAAGATTTAGGGGAGGTCGATGTCATTTTAGGAGTAAAAGCTACTAAATGAGATAATGGTTAGACTGTATCCCAGTCTCACTATGTTGAAAATGTGTTTAGAAAATTTAATAGCTTGGATGTAGAGCTAGTTAGAACTCCTTATGACTCCACTATTAACTTAAATAAAAAATAGAGGAAGAAGTGTGTCTCAAGGGGAGTATGAAAAAATGGTAGTTTAATATTTTTTAATGAACTACGCTAGACCTGATATTGCCTATGCTGTGAGTAGACTAGGTAGGTACACCCACAATCCTAGTGGAGAACATAGGGTTTCCCTTAGACCTTTACTAAAATATCTAAGAGGTACAATGGACTTAGGATTGCATCTTGTAGGATATCCCACTATTTTGGAAGAGTATTGTGATGCAAACTAGTGGTTATGTTTTACCTTAGGAGGAGCTGCTATCTCATGAATTTTTCAAACAAAATTGTATAGCTCGGTCTACTATGGAGTCTAAGTTTATAGCTCTAGAATTTGCATGGCAAGAAGCTGAGTGGCTTAGGTCATTACTGGCATATATTCCTTTGTGGGGAAAACCCACTCCACCTGTTTCCCTTTTATAATACTCTCAGGCATCCTTAGGTGTTTCCCAAAATGAAGATTACAATGGAAAGAAAAGACATATACTCCGTACACATTAGACATGAATGTGTGAGAAATATGATCGATATTGGAGTACTGGCTTTACAATTCCTAAGATTAAAAAAAAATTAGCCGATCCATTTACTAAGGGACTAAGTAGAAAAATAGTCCAAGATTCACCCAGGGGAATGTGGTTAAAACCTTGCTGGGTGAGGAATTCTTGGTGGGTACTCTTGTTGTTTCTCAAATGACTTGAAGTCAAACGAAACCAAGAAATGACTCACAAACGTACAAACTTACCCATTCCTGTGATATATGTACATTGTGAGGATAAGCTTATAGCTCTTAATGAAATCAATATAGTTCTAATTTGTGATGGAATTGTGGGATTATCAAAAAAAATCTGAGGTTGAATGATGAATCATTTTTAATGTTTTCATAGCCCTGATTTGGTTGTCTAATAAGACTTGATGGAAAGACCTGCTTGAGTGTAAAGGATTGGCTTTCATTTTATGAATGAATTTTAAGGGTTTTCTTTCTAGATGGTGTATACCTAGCCTATAAGCTAGAGGTTGTTGGCCTTTAGGCCCAACCCAATGTTCAACCATGAATAAATGAAGATGGAGCATACAACGCTCAGCCCAATGTTTGGGTCAACCACGAACTGATAAAGACGAAACCATGTCCAAGAGAACTCAACCATGGACCGAGAAAGATGGAATCACAACCAACACTTAGCCATGAACCGAGATTGTAGTGACCAAAATTCAAACACGATGCAACCCACGCCCATAAACCCTAGCAAAGCAGAACCACGACTAGAATCACCTATAAATAAAAGGAGAGAAACATTGGCTCACGTAAGTGAGAATAAACTGCCAAATTCTAATTCTTTGAAGGAAAAGTACTAACTTTATCGTCAGAGTCTTTTCCTTGGAATCACTTTCAGGATCTGTTTTGCAGGGAGAAACATTTACAGTGAACAGTTGTTACTTTGCTTGATCGGGAATATCACATCATTTGGCGCCAACTGTGAGGACAATTTTTTTAAAAGTACTTCATTCCCTTCAAAGTAAATAATGGTGTTCACCAAAAATGAGAAAAGCTAGAAACACCATACACAAGAACAAATAGTTAGATGTAATAAATGCTGCCATCCCAGCCAAGATCAAGCATACGTCCCAAGTAAAGAATAGAAACACAGTTAGGAAGATACGGAGGATGATGAAGAGGAAACAGAAACTCCTAACACAAAGATCAAGCATATGCCAAAGAACTGAAAATCTATGATGGAACAACAAACCCGAAGGAATTCGTGCATTCCTATCGCAACAACATGAGATTTTTCAATGATGAAATCTAGTTGGTGTACAAAACTTTCCCTATTTTCTTATCGGGAACATCGATTACATAGCACAAAGACTTACCAAACAGAAGCATTGAGTTTTGGGCACAGTTGTCAGATTTGTTTTTGGGGCACTTCTACCAGAAGCAGAAGTTCACCAAAATGATAGCGGACCTCAACAACATAGCTCAGCGAAGTGATGAAAGCCTCACAGAATATCATAACAGGTTTGTCACTGAAAGTTTACAGGTTCGCGATCTGTCGTTCCATTCCTTGTTGGGGTGTATTTACAGGAGGCATGCGTTTAGGAGATTTTTACAAGAAACTCACAAAGAACATTCCCGAAAAACCAAGAGAATTGCAAAAAATGATTGAGCAATATGTGCGACTGGAGAAGAAAAGAAAGAGAATAATAGAGGATCCACAGAGAATTTTTGTAAAGAAAGGGAAAGGAAATATCCTTTTCAAAGGAAGAGAATCACGAATGCATGTCAAACTGTTGCAAGAGACACCTTTGACAAAATTGCGGAATTTTTTTTTAGCAATGAACGGAGAGTTATTTCGCAAATCAGCACCAATGATAGCACCCCCGGACAAGAGATCCATAGAATACTATTGTGCCTTCCTTAAAAACCATGGGTATGAAAAATATTGTAGAGACTTGAGAAGGAAAATAAAAGAAAATTGAGGAATGGCTATCTAAGGCAGTACAAAAGAGAAGATGGAGGAAAATGATACAATGAAGCTAACAAAGTAGGGAGATCCATGCCAAGAACTAAGCTATAGCGAACACACATAGCAAGAATCAGAAGATGATAGCAGTGGTGGATTACGAAGAAGACATCGTGAGTGAGACTCCAGAAAGAGTAACCATATCGATACATGGATCAACTGAGTCTCTATAAAATAATTCCTGGAAGGCCAAGGCTATGATGTGGTATTCCTGATCAAGTAAAGTAACAGTTGTTCACCATAAAACGTCCCTCCCTGCAAAACTGATCCCGAAAGTGATTCCGGGGAAAATACTCCAATAATTAAGTCAGTATTTTTCAATCAGAGAATTAGAATTCTCGGTTTATTCTCACTTACCTGGGCCAGTGTTGCTCTTCTTGTAGTTATAAGCGATTGTAATCGTGGCTCCAATTTACTAGGGTTTAAGGTCGTGGGTTGCATCGTGTTTGAATCTTGGTCATTACAATCTCATTCGTGGCTAAGTATTGGTCGTGATTCCATCTTTCTTGGTCCATGGTTGAGTCCTCTTGGACATGGTTCCAACTTTATCAGTTTGTGGTTGACGTGAACATTGGGTTGAATGTTGTTTATTCCATCTTCATTTATTCGTGGTTGAACTTTGGGTTGGGCGTAAAGGCCACCAGCCTCTGACTTATGGGCTAGGTTTACACCACTAAAGCACTCATGAGTTTTTCCAAGGAAACGGTGGCCACTATAAGTTGTTGATTATAAGTAAGACACGTGTTCTTGGAATGATCAACCAGATTAAGAGTTCCAGATACGCTCATTATGAAAATAGTAGATCATCCCAATTCACCACGCATTAGTTCAAAGGATACTGATGTTTAAGTGTCGAACTGTCACATGCTTTGAAAAAATTACTTTTCTACCCTTTTGCACTAGTGGGGGATTGTTAGTAATTCGAATAGGCCAACCATCCAAAAATCAATTTGTAAGGAAAGTAAGAGAAAAAACTTGAGTTTTACTCATTGTCCCACATGGAAAGTTTAAGGAGGGATGTCTTGTTTATATGGGAAATGTTTTACTATCATTTTGACTGAGTAAGAAGAATAAAAAACCCTTGCGCATACCGCTGTCGTTGAATGACCGCACCGCCTACACAGACGTGATGTAACGTGGTGAGGTGGGTCGGGTCGATTCATCTTGTGACCTTATTAATTTTTTCGGTCGTGATTTGTTTTGAGTGTTTAGTTTTATGAAATCTCTCAAATGATCAAACTTGGTATTAATTAATCCCTATTTTTCTCCTTGGTTTTTCACTCAATAAAACCACATTGGTAAGTTTTTTAACAGATAAATTTTAAACTCAGAAGGACTAGGTGAAAACCAACTTGGCTTTTCGACTTGGTAAAAAATTTATCCCTTTGCTGCGTAGAAGAAGGTTGTTCCTATCTTTGGGTTGAAGTGGTTCTGCTTCTTCATATTGACTGCTCGCACGTTCTCCATATCTTTTGGTTCAGTTGGTTGTCTCTAGTGCCTAAAAAAAGCCAGTCGAGAGCAGGTTTATATACACACTTCACAGCTTTCTTCTTCTATTGCTTCTCTTAAAATTTATGTATACTTCTGAGCATAATTAATATGAGTTCCATCTCCACTGCTTGAGTCCACAAGTAAATGGAGCTCCTATGGTACCTTGGGGAACGAATGCCTATTGAAGCCTTGCACACTGGGTTTGGCAAATTTCATTTCAAATACATTGATTTATCATGCCCACAGTTATATTTCCAAAACAAAAAAAATTCTGAATTTTTTTCTAAACAAAACGTTTTTAGTACAATTCGTTCTTCAAAAACTATTTTTCCTAATGCCAGTGACCAAACATCTTTTTGTTTGCTACTACTGATTTTACCAACATAAAATTAGCTTCATTTTATAGTTTTAGCATTAGATTAGATTGTTTGTGCCAAAGTATGATTTTCGGACAAAGTTTGTTTGAAAAACATGTTTTGTTCGAATTTAATTCCAAACTAGGTTAGGAGAAATCTGAGTTAAAAGTGGTTTAAATACTAACTTTTGGTGACACCAATGTGAGGATGCAAAACATATTGGTAGATTCCAGCTAGATATGAGAGCATAGTCTAATTTCAGGCAGGTTACATGCTTTCGTACCAATTTGATCTTAATGACCGTGTCCGGTTTGAGGTGAGTGAACGCAATCTCAAATTGGTGAAAAATCAAGTTGATGGGTTTGGCTCGAACTGATCAAATGGTTTACAGTAGAGGATCACCGTATAGGTTATACACACACATATATGTGTGTGTACCCTTCATCTGTATTTCAATTTGGCACACATATTTATGTTTTAAATGCAATGTTCATTATCTATGTGTAAATGAGTTCAAATAATATCTCTCCATAATAGATCACTCAAAGGTAAGACATTGATAAATTTGATAATCAAATGTATCATTGAATGTCCTAACATACCCCGTCATATATGGTCTAAGTTTTTTTTTAAAAAAAAAGACGATGAAGCAATTGACTAGCTCGCCAGCCTCAAACAAGTACATACAGAGGTTCAAATAATTTAACATTGCACAAAGTTGGCATGATATTTGACTACAGCATCACCGGTTGCAAAATCAATCTTGTAAGTTTTGGTACTGGAAATTCCTCGCGCAAGCTGGAAAGCACCCAATTCACCCACGATAGGCAACTCCTGATACTTGTGAAACACCAGGTTGTGTCCGAGAATGCTGAGAGTACTGCCGTTGTATTTTCCGGATTTGAACACAAAGTTCATAGTCATCAAAAACAGCGGCGGAACCAGGGGGGAGCGAGGGTGGGCCGGCGCCTCCCCTAAGTTCCGGGGACCAGGGTTTTAGGGTTAGGGAATTTAAGGTGGGC
>JAULKK010000001.1:13249768-13264449 GCA_032355705.1 Rubia peregrina | reverse complement strand
CCCCCCCCCCCCCCCCCCCCCCCCCCCCCCCCCCCCCCCCCCCCCCCCCCCCCCCCCCCCCCCGAGAGGAGCCATTTTAGATTATTTTTTTCCATTTTTTAAAGAGGAGCAAAACAGACTTTTCATCAACTTCTGCCCAAAATTTGCGGGAATGGTTAGTTTTGTACTTTAATTGATTACTTAAGGTTATATTGACACTTTTGAATACAGAAGGGTAATATTGAAACTTACATCGTATGTAGGTTATAAAAGCTCTTTACTAAAATTTTAAGTTATATTATTCTTTTAACAATTCTAACTTAAAATATTTTATAATAAAATATCTTATTTGAGTAAATTTGTTTATATTTATTGTATATTACTTGAATTATATTTATATTAAAAAATTATTAGGTAAATTAAGGATAAAATTGTTTGTCGACTTAATCCAATCAATCAAACATGACATGATTAAACAGGTGGAATGGGTACAACACGGTACCAAAAGGATAAAGCATGTGAGCGGGCATTGACTAACTTTTATTTTGATAGCAGGACACGAAACGGAGCAGAAGAAGCCTTTGCCAGCATTGCGCAAGACCATCTGCAAAGAAGAGAAGGATTACCGAAGTTGGTGAGGTCACCAACGAAGAAGGGTTGTTGGCGTTGATAAGCGTGGGTGATTAAAGAAGAATGAGAAGAAGAAGTTGAGGAAGAGAGAAGAAGAAGGTGAGCTGGGGGCATATTAGTCATTTCAAAAAAATCATTTTTTCTTTTTTTAAAGGAGGGGTGAACCATATTTTTCACTTAGTTCTACCCTTGGAATGGTTAGTTTTACACTTTCACTAATTATTTAGGGTTATTTTAGCGCTTTTAAATACCAAAAGTACTATAAAAGCACGTTACTCAAAATTTTAACTTAAATTGTTATTTTTCCAACAATTCTAACTTACCATATTTTATAATAAAATATATTATTTTAAAATATCATATGTGAGTAATTTTTAAATATATTTATTGTATATTACTTAAATTTATATTTATATATTAAAAAAATATTAGATAAAGGATAAAATTTACTCCCACCATCCTGGAATAAATGACACATTGAAATGTGGCTCGATATTTTATGCAAGATGAAGTGACAAATAATAATTGTGAAAAAGTAGGAATATTTTGGGAAAGCAGTGGGGCCAGCCATAAAGTTGTTGAAGTTAAAAAGGATATTGTAGTAATTTTACAACATATTCTTTACCATTTTGGGTAAGAATTAAAGTGTGTCATTTTATGTGGGACGGACGAAAATCAAAAGTGTTCCAATTATTTCGGGACGAAGGGAGTAGTTCATCGACTTAATCCAATCAGTTAAACATGACACGATTTAGCAAGTGACATAAGTACGCCACTGTACGAAAAGTATGAAACATATGAGCGGGTGTAGACTAACTTTTATTTTTATAACACAACACAAACGACATGAAACACGATCGGCACGAGGATTGTCGTCCTTAAATTACAGAAACACAAAATACGGTACGAGTATGACATGTCACGAAGTCATCTCTAAGAGCATGTTCAGTTGGGGTTTTAGAGTGATTTCAATTTGGAACTGAAACTACACTGAAACCATAAAACCCCACCATGGGGGTTTCGATGTGGTCTCAATTATTTGAGACCGGTCCTAGGATTGGGAAAAGTGGAACTGCCCGAGTTATATTGTTGTAGCAAGACCGCGTGAGGCTGAAGCGCGGGCAATTTTTTGTCTCCCCGACTGCCACGTATCAACATCTGATTGGGCCATATGTTTCCAATTTTTTAAATTCTTTTTTGCATGCGTTGGACATGTGCCCCAATCATGTGGTGCTACGTGTCCTACCATATTTTTAAAAAGCTGAATTTTTAAAAATTTGAAAATAATTTATTTTCTTTTTAAAAATAGAAAAAATAAAATATTTATTTTAAGAAATAGAAATTAAATTTTGATTTTTTTTAAAAAACCAAAATTACATTCTTGTAAAAAAAAGGTTCTTTTTAATTCTTATTCATAAAATAATTTTTAAAAAATCCCTCTCTGGAAAGACGGTTTTTCCATAAGTTATGGAAATACTAAGGTTTAAACTACAATTTTGAAGAAATCAAGATAAAATGTTTGGGTTGCATTTAACAAATCATAAATTTATAAATAATATATGTTGCATGATAATTTTATAATATTGCAACTAAAACATTTTATCTTTCTATAATTCTAATTCAAGCTTATATTTTCATATGCCTATGGAAAGAGGTATTTCCCAAGACTTTGTCTGCTTATAATTGAAATTAATTTTGAAATTTTAAAAACAGAATTCAACTCAAAAAATAACAAGTGTATTATTAAATTTCACATTTCAATTATTTTGGGTAGGATTTTTTTTTAAATTTAGAGATGCTCTCCTGTGAGGCAGCCTAAACTTTAGGCAGGGCCTTTATGAAATTCTAATTTTCTAGCTCCAGGTACCCATCTCCAATTATTTCACAAGGACCTATCTCCAATATTTTTATAAAGATTTTTTCGTCCAATTTTTTCCTATCATTTTTTTCACTAGCTGCAATATGCAAATAAAATAAAGTAAAATGTAAAAAATCAATATGATCATCAAATTGAAAATATAAATATCAGCAACAACTAGCAAGACATCAACGGAAAATCGTAAAACATCAACTAAAAAAATGCAAAAAATTATTGAAAAATTAAAATGAAAAAAATGAAAAATGAAATTTAAATCAACAAAAAAATTTGAAAAAATGCCGACTACAACTAACAAAACATCAACTGAAAATCATAAAAGACATAAACTGAAAATCATAAATACATGAACAATCATAAACTGAAAATCATAAAAATCTCAACAAAACTCCAATTATCATTTTTAAAAAACTATAAACATCAACCAATATCGACCAATGTTTTAAAAAAATATCAATTCTTATCACCTAAATTTCTCCAAGAAAATTTAAAACGCCAACATAAGATAAAAACACTACAAAAAACCAACCTATATCACCCAAAAAATACAAGCATCAACTCCTATCACCTAAAACTCACGTAGAAAATGAAAATATCAACATAAGAAAAAAGACACTACAAACATCAACTCCTATTACCAAAACCTCAGCTGAAAAATGAAAAGTATCAACATGAGAAAATAAAAAAAACTACAAAAATCTATCTATATCACCTATTTTTTTTTACAAAACATCAACTCATATCAATTAAACCTCACATGAATAATGAAAAACATCAACATAAGAAGGAGAAAAAAAGCTACAGTTCTCAAGAATAAAAATTCTTTAAAAAGAAATACCAAGTGGATTTCTAACCTTAGAAATCCACTATACTAAACACTCGTTATTGAACATACGCTCAGTCAAATAATATTAAATTTTAGCATGTACATCAAAAACACAATTTTTTTTTCAAAATATAGCTCATAGTGAGATTCGAACCCCAGACCTCTAACCTCAACAACAAGAGTACCAACCACTAGACCAAAAAATATTTGCTGATAATAAGCTCAGCCTAGTAAATATTTAATCTCAATTCTTATGAGGCCGGTGTAAAATGCATCACCAACATGCCCACACTCAGAGTGAGAGGAATGGTCGCCCATCTGTCAAATGTGCTATACGAAGGTTGAATCACCCTCACACATGATTGTGAAATATCAAGAAGAGTATGAAGATCTTCAAGACTAGGTTTTGATTTTGGACAAGGCCAACCAGTCCAGTTAAAGGAGTGGTTGAGGGAGTGGTTCAAGGTTGCGCTGGAAAAAGATGACATCAACCTGACATGCACTATCATTTGGGAAATTTGGTGTGCAAGGAACAAGGTAGCAATAGAGCAACAAGAGCCATCAGTTGAATCGATACTAGCGATTATCAAGAAAGCTCAAATAGAGGACCACCAGAGGGTTTAGGCAGAACTAACACCAACATCATATACAAACTCACACCCCCTGCAATTGGATCACATAGAAAATCAACCAGTCCAGAATACATCATTGGAAGAGTAAAGGGCAATAATTGGCAACCTTCAGTTAATTTGGCAAACAGAGGAGAGCTATATACATCATGAGTACATGAACTGGGCTCACATCAACACAGAAGCAACATTCCAAGCACAAAATGGCATTGTAGTGGCAGCACGGTGCACACACGGAGTCAATGAAGGTACATGGCAAGGCACAAGACAGCTTCAGGCACTTTCAACAATTCAAGCAGAGCTAACAACCATACATACGTTGTTCACCTCGTCATTGTTGGCGTTCGACTCTGGTAACGTTGATCGCAGCGTCGTCAATCAGAACACCCTCTACAACCGGAAACGTCGATCGATCGAGATCGTAGGAACTTAGCTCCGGTGAAGCTTCGATCTCGATAACCACCGTGGAACGAAAGGTGGAAGAAGAAGAATCACAGCGGAAGAGCGGTGGCGTTAGGTGGCGGAATGGTGGCGGTTACAGATTTTTTATCAGAAAAAGAAAATTGAAAATTCAGATATTTTTGTGACACATATAGCATTTTGATAATTGCATAGTAGGTCCCAAAATTATCAACATATTTAAAAAACCATTCCAAATGAAACTTCTTATAATTGCATAATAAACCCTGACTTAGAGTCTAGAGTGCATAAAATAAGACTTTGTGTTAAATTAAATATTGAAGATCGAATTAATGAATATGATAGAAACAATCAAGTGGGGTTGATGAAGTGGTTTCAACCCTGCACCGATCTGGTATGCCCATTTTCCATATGCCCCAATGTGCCAAGGTTAAATGTGTCATTTTACTAGTTTAATACCTACTCTTATTTTTTCCCATTGAAAATATATCGGCTTATCGAAGCCGAGCCGCTTCAAAACCTTCGTTTGGTTTGAATGTCTTCTCCGTTCAAACGTCTTCTCCGATCACCCATCCTTTCGCTTCATTCCTTTTGTTACAACAGTCTCCTTTCATCTCATTCGTGATACTTTCTTCTCTGATCACCGTCTTCTCTGGTGAGATATTGTCTTTAGTTATCTAAATTAGGTCTATTGGGCTCCCTGATATAATTGATTGATTGTAATATGTTTCCTCTGCAATTTCTTTAGCCCCAAGTGTGGTTGGATTGTGTTAGTAGCGATTTGATTGTGTCTTGGGACAATTGTCCATGTGTTAAAAATTGAGGCTTGCAATTTACTGACACTGGTTTTGATGTTGAACTGCAACTGGCATTTTCCCGGTGATTTGTATGCCCTGTTGCTGTTGTATTAATTACACTATTGTTGGTTTGGAGATGGAATATTTTTTTCACACACCTGGATGAGAGAAACATGATTTAATTATTAGTTCCTTTCTCTGATGAAACATTTTGTTGCTACAGCGTTCAAGTTTTGTTGCTACTAAAGTTTCTACTTTGTACAGAGATGACTAAAGTCTTTCTCTTCTATAGTGTTCAAGTTTTGTTGCTACATAGTTGATTAAAGTTCTCTTTGTACAGAGATGGCTAAAGTAGAGAAATGATAAATTTGCTACAGAGATTACATTTTGATGAATTGTTAGTAGAGAGATAATTTGAGTAATGTGCAACAACTTATCTTTTGTTAATCTAACTTTTTATATGGTTACAGCTCGTAGTATTATGTCAGATTTTATTTCACTCCGACAGTTAAGCTTTGATGAAACTTTTTTTTATAATTGCCATAGGTACAAGGTTTGGATGAAAAAGATGATGAATGAGTCACAAGAAAGTACTACATCCAAATTTCCAATGAATACACACACTTGGTTAAAGAGATGTGTCGCTGTCTAAATCCATGTCCAGGCGGCATGGTTTGTAAATTTAAAAGTAGAGAATAACAACAATAAACATAGATTACACTAGATTGTCTTAAGTCATAGTACGATGGTTGGTTTTCTTGCTCAATTAAGGAGAAAGTATTTATCATTATTATCATTGTTAGTGTTATTACCATTGTTAGTGTTAATACTGTGATCTAGGTGAAAGACTAGAGGATGTTATATCTCATTCATCTTTTCTGACAAACAAGACTGAAAACCATGGAAATAAAACATTATTTTCATTTTAAAGAAAGGATGCCCCAGTTATAACAAGGTCCATATGCAGATGTTATTGCTTGGACCATATAATTTATTATTCAACCATACGAGATTATCAGTAATTTCAAATGAGAGTTCAATATACATAGGCATTTGGCTAGGTATCTTCATCGAGATTCAAACATAGACAATAACTACTGCAGGTACAAATCTGAAAAAACTAACTACTTCTACACTACGCTTTCTAATGTTCTGCAAGTTCTCTCCTATCGTATGCAGGCAGATATGCCAAATTATATCAGCAACAACGATACAATGATGAAAGAAATTGGAAACTCGACACTGCTTGGAGAAATATATTGTGTAAACAATATGCAACACCACCTACAACGGGCAACCATGCTCGCATCTTTCCCTATGATGTTCGCAAAACATATTGCATCAAAGATACATGATGAAAGCAATTGGAAACTCGACACTGTTTGGAGAAATATATTGTGTAAACAATCTGCAACACCACCTACAACGAGCTGCCATGCTCGCATCTTTCCCTACGTTGTTCGCAAAACACATTGCCATTTCTTTGGTTGGCAATCAATCAGGCAGGCCTTTCAACAACAAAATTTGGCAGCATAGGGGGCTCCTCATCAGGGCCTAGGGATCGACCATCCAACGTGCCCAATCTCCTGACTGTGCTCCTTATATTAGAGCTCACATATTCTTTCCTAAATTCATCGTCCTTCCATGCTTCATGACAATCTCCACCTAGATCAAGGATAGATAGATGATGAAATAGATCTATGGCTTTATTCAAAATTTAAACATAGCATCTCTATAAATGTGAAACTTGGACATTTTGCCACAAAATAAAAACTCATTCAGAAATGATAGGCCAAATCCTCACCCCAAACATTTTCTACACCTAAATTTAACTCCTCTAATCCCAAAGAAAATTATATAAACATATGAATACTAGTTTTATAATGCACACTTGGGGGGTGAGAGAGACAACTTTGAGACACTGCACAAAAAAGATTATGGCTACTTTGAAGGCTTGAAGCCACGACATATATGAATCAACATACAACAAAAGCATCTCAACAAAATTCTAGTTCAGAACTTTAAGACAATCTAGTCAAATGTTAGCAACAATTTTCAATTCTTGCTCAGATATAATCAAGGGAGGCACAAGCTTAACGACATTTACCTTACCTGCAGTTAGAACAAGGAAACCATATTCCTGATACGCATAAACAAGAGGCGAAGTAGTGACATGCAGTATTAAAATTTCAGCACACAAAGTAATTAGAAGAACAAACTAGCATAAAAATTTCAACACACAAAACACAAGCACGCAGACTTAGGATACCTGAGAAAACTAGGCAAGATGAAAGAGAGCAACGAAAATCTTCACTGCACTAGAGCAATGAAAGACTAGGCAAGATTGAGGAGAGACTTAGGATATCGATACACCTGAGCCGAGTTGTGCCAGAATCTTTCTGCCGCTACCGACGCAGAGGAGGGGGAGAATCTTCACCGTTGAACGAAAGTAAGTCATTTCCCCCTTCAGCTCCTGCCGGAACGCTAGGAATTGCAGAGAAAACATATTATAATCAATGAATTTCATCAAAGAATCCAATAAACCTAATTCAAAGAACCAAAATCAATCACTCACCGGACAAAACCGTGCTTGAGAAGACGGTGATTGGAAAAGGGAGGATGGAGAACGGGAGAGGAAGAAGAATCATAGTTGTGATCGGAGAAGGAAGTGCGAATAATGGAAGAAAAAATAATTGGAGAACGTATTGAAGGTTTACAATTGAAGCGGCTTTGCAAGGCTCGACAGAAGCCGGGATAATTTTAATGAAACAAGTGGGAGGACAAAAACTTAGTAAACGACACCGTTTTACCTTGGGTACATAGGGGCATATAGAAAATGGGCACACTAGATCTGAAGCGGGTTCAACCGAGGTAAAAATAGAGTGATTTCGGTTGAGGAAGGGAAAGCTATACTCACTCCGTCCCACTTTAAACTTCTTAATTATTTTTGCACAAACTTTAAAATAAGTATATGTGACATTTTTTTAATGGGTGATAAAAGTGGACATACATAAATCAAATGAAAGGAAGATTTATGACCACATATTTATGACTAAAAGTAGAAAGTTTAAAATTAGGAAGTTTAGAGTAAGACGTCCAAAAAAGAAAATAGGAAGTTTATTGTGGGACAGAGGGAGTATATTGAATAATGAATTGAAATCAGTGGAGTATACATTCTCTAAAGACAAAGTCTTGGGAAAGACCGTCTTTCCATAGGCTTATGGAAAGACGAAGTTTAATTGAAATAATAAAATGTAAAAGGTCTTAGGTATAATATTAAAATTTTATTGTGCAACGTATAGTAGTCATAAAGTTTATAACCCTATTCATGTAACCCAAAAATTTTATTTTTATTTCTTATAATTTACACTTTAAACCTTGGTCTTTCCATGACTTATGGAAATACCGTCTTTCAAGATACAGGCTACAGCCATCCTGATTTGGAAAGTGCTGTTTTTCCGCCGAAATTTTCACTGCCCTTCTCGCTTCAGGGAACTCCAAAACCGCAACACCGACACCGCCCGTTCAAATCCTCCCAAACTGATGAAACTGACGTAGTGTTTGTTTTTCTGCCTCCATTCATCCGCTCAATTGATTACAAGCACAGCAAGAAGTTCAAAATAATTCAAGGAAGCTGAACAATTAGCAAGCAAATGGTGTTGGGAAAGGCAGAAAAATGCATTCGAAAGAAGAGGGAAAAGCAGTCCCATCACCAGAAACTAGCCATCCGAAACCCAAAGCCCAATACTCTGTTTGCACTAATTCTTGCCGCCCTTCATTCCTCAGACTCCCTCAATAACTCCCACCTTATTATCCTCTGTTTAAATCGAATCCTACGTTCCCAAAATCATTTGCCTCACACTATTATTTCACTGTTACCCATCCTTCTGAAATCAGAGTAATTTTCTTTTATATTATTTATTTTATATCTATATGAAAGCATCCCTAGTTTAATGATCTTTGATTTATTTTTGTTTAGTAAATATTTGAATTTTCTGGTTTTGGATTTTCTAGTTTGAGGGTTTGAACTATATTTGATAGGAGAAAGGTCGAATGACTTAGTTGGCTTTTTGGCAATATACGTTTTTGCTGATTTGTTGGAGTTTCTGGCCTGTTTATGGTAGGAATGATGAAATTAAGCTTAAAAGTGTGGAACTTGTTGGGGCCTCATCACTGATGTCGATTGAATTGAATGAGAAGATTGCGTTGGAAGAAGGAGTTATAGCAGGCTTGATCAGCTTGTTAGGAAGTTCGAGGAGGAGCTTGTCCATGGCTGCTTGTAATGCGGTGTTGGATCTTACCACGACCACTGTTGGGCGAGAAAGGCTGTTGGAGTTGTCCGCACTAGAGAAACTTGTGTGAGTATTTTCTTATCTACAATTTTAGGATATTGAGCTGTTTAAGACTTATGCCCCTATCGATATGTTTGACTGTGTTTACTTTAGGTTATACGACTGCCTTTCATAATTCCTACGCTTTTGGATGTAAAAATGTATCTGATTGAGATGTCACCATAATCTTGAAGTTGAAATTGAAGTTAACTTGAGCCCCTATATGAGCAAACACGAGTATTGAGGTTGAAGAAAATTTTATCCATGAAATGCTGCAGTTTCGGTTCCTTGCTATGTTTTCTATTTACTAGATTAGCTAAATTTCCCAACTTCTCACCAATTAAAATGTTGCTAATGTGACTTGACTATTCTATAGCGTTTCCTTTATTCAGGTCCAAATGCCTTTGCCTGCAGTGATTTGTCTTTCTTACAATAGCAATGGAAGTCGAATGTGCCTGAGATTTGTGTTTGAGAAAAGAGATCCATCCTTATTGCTTCTTCAAGCCATTCTTCTTTTAATTAACTCCTCCACCACCAAGCAGCTACAGAAAATTACTGGACAACTTTCTGGAAGTCTAGTTGTTTACTTGAAGAGATTGTGGGAAAGTGTGCATACATTTTTGGTTTGTGAGACTTCTGGGTGCGACAGTGCAAGAGACATTTATATAAGCAATGTCAGAACAAATGATTTGGCAGAAAGTATTTTCAGGCTTTGCATGGATGATCTTAAACCTCAAGAACACTCTAATGCCAAACTAATTGAAAGAAGTCTTTTCAATCGGAATGACATTAAGTTCGAAGAATTCTTATTAGGTTTTTGGGAGGAATCACCATTGCTTTTTGGAGGCACATCAAAGGCTTCACTTTATGAAGATTATACTTTCAGCTCTCTTGCTAAATGTTTTCAGCCAAAAGAGATTCTTTTTTTTCTTTCTTCTATGCTACAGAACCTTACTGCTTGTCCACCCATTGCTTCAGATGAACTCGATGTTTTCCATTTCTTAGAGGAGGTTAGGGATCATTTTGGTTGTCCAATAATCCACCAACAAGATATACGTGTTGTCAAAACGCAACAATGTGAGGGTGAGCTGCATTATTTCTCAGAGACATTTGGCTCTTGCAGTTTCCAGACTCCTCATAGTCTCCATATCAACGAGATACTAAAGTGCAAGGAAGCTTATGATGATGGCTATACAATTGCTCTGCGCGGTATGGAATTTCGTTTTAGAAGTGTAGCCGCTATTGCAGATGGGTTAGCGTCTCTGTTTGGCCAACCATCAGCAGGCGTGAATATGTACTTAACACCTCCAAATTCTCAAGGGTTATCTCGTCATAGTGACGATCACTGTGTTTTTGTTTTGCAACTTATTGGAACAAAAGATTGGAAGATTTTTCCAGAATCAAGGCTGCATTTACCTCGCTTATATGACTCTGTTAATACTTCTGAGGCTGATAATCAACCAATGGGTGGAGGCATGCAGTTCCAGTTAAAAGAAGGTGATGTTCTCTACATTCCTCGGGGTGTTCCCCATGAAGCTTATGCGGATGTTAACGAAGATGGGTCAGCTGGATTCTCCCTACATTTGACACTCGCTATTGAGGTTGAGCCTCCTTTTGAGTAAGTGTTTCCCTACATTAGTCTATCTGCTAACAGTCTTCTCTTTCTTGTTAGGTATTCTAGATAAGGTAAAATTCTAAAGCGAGACTGATATTCTTGAATAAATTCCTGAATATGTTAATGTTAATATTGCTTGTGCAGTGTAGATGTTTATAAGTTACTCTAGACCAGATAGCATGTCAACATTTTTTTCACTAAATGTCTGTTTAGTCGTACTCACTATACTTTCAAAAAGTCTTATGGTTAAATGGTCAAATGAGATTGACAAGCAAGGATTAATGAGATATATGCTCTGAGGGAGATGAGAATGTACTTCTCCGAAGTCCTGATTAATATGAATATAGTATGGCCTCATGTAATTTGGTTTCTGAAGAAATAATCAACAATTTGACATGCAGAAAAAGAAAAGATTTTTCCCCATTCCGGTAGCTATTTGTGTCTATTGCAACACAAATAAGGAGTAAAGATTTCAATCATAAGGCACATGGGTGTGTTTGGCAGAGCAAAAAGCTGGCTTATTTTGAAAGCAGGGGAGAACAATTTCTGCTTTTCCCCACAAAATAGTTTCTGCTTTCAAAATAAGCCGTTTTTAGCACTTTACCAAACACTTAAAAGTGATCTGCTTATAATTAATCACTTCTAGCTATTGGTAAAGTGCTAAAAACAGTTTATTTTGAAAGCATAAGCTCTTTTGGAGGGAAAAGCAGAAACTGGTCTCCCCTGCTTTCAAAATAAGCCAGTTTTGCTTATAAAACAGCTTTGCCAAGGCGTTGTCCTGTAGTCATAGTAAGGATGCATACTGATCTAACAAATGGTGTATGTATAATTTCTGTGGTTTCATTTATACAATATCGAATAAATGTATGTTCTTGTTGCTGCTAACATCTTTAAGAGTGTTGCAGAAATGATGTTCCACTTCTATCTTCTATGTTTAATATTTTTTTTATTTGTGTTCCAACTGTTTGCTTCTGCTTATTGATCAACCAATAATTGATTCAGACGTCTCAATCCATCGGTCTTTGTTTGATCTGAATTGGTTTTTGACTACTGACCTGAATAACATTAATCATTATTATTTTTGTGATTAGATCATTACGCCATGTTGATAACACAACTTGTGAGTATGAACCTTATCAATAATTGGTTTGTGATATAAGATTTTGACCACATCTGGGGTAGGGTATGCAATTAATTTTTAAAATTGTTTTTTCTGTTATAAGACTTTCTTTATACATGATTTAAAGTATGGAGCATTTAAGCGCGGAGAAAGTGGCTTATTTGTTTTTTCTATCATGCATCATGCATTTCTGTGAATTCCAATTATTGTTCTGATTTTTGAATAGAGGAACTTTAATGACTAATATCTTCACAATTAAATGTTCAGAGTTGCACAAAATGAGCTTTAGAATTATAAATTTGGTGCAGAATGTTTTAATTTCTTGATGAAACATATTAATAGCTATGACATAAATTATTTGTTTTATTTCCTTGGATTCGTTTTACATCAGATGGGAAGGTTTTGTCCATGTTGCGCTCAATCATTGGAGTGAAAAACATAGACATACACAACAAACATCCAGTGGCTCAATATCGTTGAATTTGCATGTTATGTGTGTGAACCTGCTACATGTTGGAATCACATTGATTGGTGATATTGACCCAACATTTCGTAAAGCTTGCATGGTTGGGCAGACTTCCTTGTCTACAGTAACTGCTGGATCACTCTCTTCAAACCAGAGAATGATTTTCCAACATCTGATTAGTAAGATCAATACTGAGCTGTCCTTTGCAGAATCTATGAAGCGCTTGGAAGTGGCTGTTCAAGAGCACGATGATCTCTTTCAGCGACTAAGATGGCTGCAGCATCTAAACTGCAAGGGGGTGCTGGAACCAAATAAATTAAGTACCTTCTCGGTGGATCTAGGCTATGTTTTGCAGTTTTGTTGTCAGAATGTGGGCATGATGGATACTACATATATGGAGGTTAAATCCAGGTTTTGCAATGAAACTGTAGTTGAGAATGTTGAACCAGATTATGAGATGCTACTCGACAGGTACAAGAAGGTACGAAGGCAGTATACCCAAGGGATGCTTTCGTTACATGTAACTGGTGAGAAACCATGATGCAAGTTTATTTTTTTAAAGTTTTCTCAGGTATGATTTGAACCGTGTTTCTAGCATCAACTTTATCAGTGGTACCTTCATTTATCAGTAAAGCCATCTTCTTTCTGAAAATGGCAATGGAGTACACAGTAAACTTAGAATATGGAATAACATTCTAGATTTGATCTCACACATCTCTTATTCCTTCCTGCATAAACTTACTTGTTCAAAGGCGAAGGACTATGCATGCTTACAGCTGAATGACTACGGTCTTGGATGCTTGGGTGTTGGCGTAGGATGAGTAGTTGCTCCATGATAATCGATAGTGTAGATGACTTCCTCAACATCCACGTTCCTCGATTTTTGAGTTTCTTTCTTTATAGGTTGTTCCACTCCATGTCGAGCCACCCGTGCCTCCTTGTCCATATTAAGGCCCTGCAATTTGCATGTTCTGATATTCATCATGCTATGTTCATAGTGTGGTTGTGATAAGCAGGATCAAGAATATAAGCTATGTTTAGTGGCAAGTTCATACTGCACCTTGTCATTTTTATGCTCTTGTGGGATATGGTACGAAAGCCTCCGTGTGCCGGCCGATCTCCTTCCCGGCAAAACTAGGGATGCGGAGGAAGGCGTGGTTGCATCCATGGAGACTAAAAGAATCAGCACCATTAAGAAGTTGAAACAGATGACTGATGATCTCATGATTATGACTCCGTGAAGAGAGCTAGTGAGAGTACTGCTATAATGCTAAAATATACTATAGGTCAAAGGGAGGAATAAACCAAATAAATAGTGAAAACTACAAACACGTCCTTGTGATTTGATCAAATTACAAAATGTAGAAATTACCCCTCATTTATGAAGATGAAAAGCCATCATTATCAAACAGTAGTTCATCATTTAATTTGATGTATTGTGTTTAAAAACGGCGTTTTACTTACCAATGATTAGGGATTACTAAAGAAAAGGAAACAATCAAGTGAACATGATAGAAAAGTTATTTAGAGTCTCATTTTCTTTTAGATCAAATTACTTCGCTGACCCTTTAACTATTACGATCGTCCCTCTTTGCCCTCGAATTTTTTCCATCACTATTGGCCCCCAACTTGCAGAACTGTTGAGTCATGACCATTTACGTACACTTTTGGCCCCTTAAGTATCTCAAAAAATCAGCGCATTTATTCATTAAAGGACCAAAAGTGATAGAAAAAATGGAGGGCCGAAGGTGGACGATCGTGATAGTCGAAGGAAGTCATTTGCTTTTTTTAAGGTAAAAAAGAAGTTATCTAAGCTCAAATAGCAAGCATGCAAACTGTAATTTAACCAAACATTCATGATATATGTGTAAGTAGCCCAATAAATGAACATGTTCAAAGTGATGATTGGCATGAGAGATAGGGGTAGGGTCGAGAAGCAATTATGAAATGGGAAAAGGGGGAACATCAGGTGCAAACCCATGCTGGCGGTTC
>JAULKK010000001.1:13208647-13221936 GCA_032355705.1 Rubia peregrina | reverse complement strand
ATCTTAAAGAGTAATTATTGAACGTATTGGATGATGAGTTTGGTGTTGCATGTGACTCATGCATGGATTGGATATTGAACACTTAAAGGATGCGTATGTATGGATTGGATTAAGTATGATGGATGCAGTGGTGTTTCATGCGTAACTCCTCTTGTCAACTTTCAGAATCATCTCGGTTAGTTTTTCAACTTTTTGAATAATGTCGGTTAGTTATATTTTTTACAGTAAATTTTGAATGGCGAAGAAACATTGGGTGAAGACACAGTGATTGATGATCATTCGGTGCAGTTTTCTTTCATTTTCTATCTGTAGTGAAGAGTGGGGGAAAATGGTGTTTGGGAGTTGCTCTTAAATTTCAAATGATATGGTGAGAAGTAGACGTTATTTGATTGTTCTTATCTATTTTTTTTGCACCATATGCAAGTGTCTTTCAGCTCCAAGAGAATCATTGCACCTTATTCATGTGTTATGAGTGATTATTCATTTTTTAGGATTTTAATTATAAAAAGACGGTTTGTTTGCATATCTCTGTCATCGGGGCTCTGTGACTGAGAGCGAAAGTCAGTAGCTGAACACAAAGAGGTCGGAAATATGTCGAGTTTCCAGTTGTTTTCATCATGGTATCTTTAATGCTGATATATCATTTGGGATGCTTGCCTGCAAGATGACTAAGAGAACCAAAAAGGCTGGAATCGTCTGATATATCATTTGGGATGTTTACCTGCAAGATGACTAAGAGAACCAAAAAGGTTGGAATCGTCGGGAAATGTGGTTCTCGTTATGATGCCAGTTTGAGGAAGAAGATTAAGAAGATGGAGGCCAATCAGCACCAGTACCTCTGTGACTTCTGTGGCAAATATGATGTTAAGAGAGAGGCTGTCGGAAATGGGGTTGGAAGGACTGCTAGTGTCGTGACAGTCAGAAGCACCATCAGGAGGTTGAGGGAGCAAACTGAGAGTTAGATGTTGTCAGTTGGGGAAAAGCTTTATGATTTTGTTTTCTTAATGAATGTTACCTGGAACCATTTTTAGATGCAGAAGTCTTGGAACTATTTTGCAAGATTATTATGTTTGGATTCCATGTTAATCAAGTCAGGCCATGGATATTGCTATTAGAAGTTCTTGCTGATCTGTTCAGTGCAACCTTTACACAAGAAAAATAAAGTCGATGTGTATTGAACTCTCATTTGAAATGATTGATATTTCCATATAGTTGAATAATAAATTATATGGTCTAAGCAATAACATCTGCTTATGGACTTTGTTAAAACTGGGCCATCATTTCTTTATCATGAATAATGTTTTATTTCCAAGGTTTTCAGTCTTGTTTGCCGGAAGAGATGAATGGGATATATCATTCTTTAGTCTTTTCACTTTGATCTCAGTACAACACTAACAATGATAATAATGTTAAATACTATCTCCTTAATTGAGCAAGAAAAACAACCATCATACTACGACTGAACACGTGTTTAAAAATTATTTATGATAGAACAGAACTACTTTGATTGTTGTTATACTCTACGTTTAAATTTACAATTCATGTCGTCTGGGCATGGAATTAGATGACACATCTCTTTAAAATCTAATATTTGCATGTTCATTGGAAAGTTGAATGTAGTACTTTCTTGTGACTCATTCACCATATTTTCATCCAAACCTTGTACTATGGCGATTGTAACAAAATTATATCATTAATAAAAATTAATTTACAATAAGAAATCATATTAAAATATAAAAACCAAGGTACCATATTAGAATCTCTTAAGCCCATCAAAGTTGGAATATGCTCAGTGAAACATCGTTCACTAAAATTGGCCTATACAACCAAATATTAGATAATTAAAAAGAAATGAGTAACTTTGATATCATAAAAGTATATTAAAAGATTAAATATTTTAACTAGAAAATTATAACGTACCGGATAATTTCTTTGAGTAAAATGGATTGATGTGATCCAATCATATGCAAATTATCAACCGAAGCAGTAACTTGCCCAAAATGATTTGTATACTGGAAAGCAACTAATTAATTTAAGGGACAAATACATTTATAACCCTAAATTTAGCTGAAAGTACCAATATAACCCTGCAATCTGAGAAAGTGTCCTTTTAACCCTAACTTATTATTAGTTGTACAAATTTAACCCTAACTTTTGACATATTCGTGTTGATATACCCAAAGTCCCCAATTCCGATGTTGACCCTAGAAATTAAGACATTGATCAGAAATTAAAATTATAAAAGTGCCCCTTAAGCCAAAGAAGAAAAATTTTATGCCCATTATACCCCTCTGGAAGCTCTTGGTTTTCTTCCTCTGCAAAGCCTAGCTCGTTGAAAAATGCCGCAACTCGCCAGGAAACACCATTGCTCCGCCGGAAACCTCCACTGCTTTGCCAAAAAACGCTGCCGGTAGCATTTCCAACAGCCCAAAACAAGAAACCAACAACACAAGCAAAATCACACCCAAATTGAGACCAATGAAATCAACAACATAATCGCAAAACAACATAATCAAATGAATCAAAATTGATCCTAAAGTGCAATCAAATAATCACACTCAAAACAATCCAAAATAATTCAATAACTCACCGGCACCAGCTTTGTCGAGCGAACCGAAACGACAACGGACATTGGAGGAGGAGGACGACGGTGCAGAGGGCATTGGAGGATGACCACGAAAACTACGGTGAACATTAGAAGAGGACGACAATGCCGATATCAATAACTCACCAGCCCCAGCTCCGTCGAGCGAATCCGAATGACAACCACAGACATTGGAGGCGTAGGACAACGACGCGGCGGGCATTGGAGGACAACGACGACAACTACAGCGGACATTGGAAGAGGACGGCGATATCGCGGTGGATATTAGAGGAGGAGGACGACAGTGCTAGCTGAAGACGATGTCCTGAGTTTGGACCCCTGGCCGCTCAGCTCACCACTACTTACTGCCGCTCAAATCCCACCGCCGGAAACCCTAACCCCACTCCACTCAGCCTCATTGCCAACCCCTAGCCCCATGCCGCTTGCTCCTGATTCTTTCCATTTCTAACTCCACACTCCCTTCCTTGCCTTTTCCAACTTCATCAGTTTGCCCCAATTCCAAGGGATGAAAAGGAAAGCTCTCAAATCTGTCCTTCTTCAAACCCAGCTCCGAGTCGTCTTGGTTTTGAATTGCAAACACACAACAACTCGCAGTCGTCACCTCAAATTTGTGATTGAAACCTAAAAATTCAATTTTGACACTCGGGTAAACGACGATGGAATGTTGAAACGAAGTTGAGGACCAGGAATAAAGTTGAGGACAAAGAAAATAAGGGAGATGAGGGTAGTTCAGTCTTTTCACACTTTTTGAATTTTTATTTTTAAAAAAATCAAAGGTAAAATAATCATTTCACCAAATAGCACTTTACTCTTAATTTAATGTACAAATTATCACTTTTCGTAAGTTAAAGTATATGACAAACCTCAAATTGACTTCCTTCTTAATATGAATTCTGAAACAGAATGGATGAATCTTGAAATTGTCTTTCTCTATAATGTTTGACATTAAAAAGAACAATTATTAGAGTGTAATATAGAGATAAGAAGGGGTATACACGAACCAAATAGCTCACGAGCAGCACAATAGAAGCTCGACTCGAGCTCGAGGTCGTCGCGAATCAGCCGAGCAAGACTTACTATATCAAAAGGCTTCTCACAAATATGTATAGATTTAATGCATGAAAATTAAAATTTAAAAAGAAAAAAATTAGCCGATGAAACCTCATGAAGCAATGGTAATGTGGGAGTATCAGTTGTGACTTCTTTCGACTTTTGTTTTTTTTGGATAACTTCCTCTTTGTTTTAAAGAAAGCTCCAATCCACTCTTCAATCTCTTACCTGAAATAGGTTTCTTCTTCATTTTGATCCATTTCATGCTAACAGCACTATCCTCATGACCTCTTGCTACAACACAGTTAAAAGTTGACTGTTGAACCTCAACTGTTGATTTTCCACTCGTGTCGTGTCCTCTAGATCTATTACCCTGTAATTTAACATCAATATCTTCTAGCATTTTCAAAAAACCATCTTTCACAATATTGTAAGTGTCTTCACTCTTTGCTGCTTTCGTAACCAACTGAATATAAAGTCAACATAGTTTCTTGTATCGTATATGTTGACGTATTTTTGGATCAAGATTCTTGAAGTTTTTTGCAGTGGTTTCACCACCTGAAAATCCATGCTTTGCTTCACATGTCCATCTTTTCAATATGTACTAGCTTTGAATATCCATGACATTTGGCAATGAAAAAGCTTTCAACACATGAGAACATAAGATTCCAGCAAACTCAAATTTTCTACAACTACACTCGACTTTCCAGAATGATGAATCAAACTTTACCGTGTGATGAAATATTTTCTTGTACGGAGTAATCTCATACTTTGTAACTGGTCCAATATCCTCAAGGGTAATAATACTAGAACTATGAAACTTATACCACTCATTTCGAAAGCACTCGAACTCCTCTGGAATATAGATACATGCTGAATGTTTTAGAATATCTAATGGAAAATGTAGTGAAGGAACACTGGTTTTCATCTTGAAATCGGCCGTTAACTCTTCATATCTGCAATCTTCAAGTAGTCACTCAAAATGATTTAAAAAATCCAGAAACTTATGCTGATATGTGACGTGCCTCTTTACAATACTATTCATGCTTTCACTTCTTTGTGTTGTCACACAAAACATTTTTCGTCCATATACCAGAGCCTATTTTCCCCTTATCCTAAACATTCGTCTCAACCATTCATTATCTTCTAGGCCATTCCTGTGATTTTTTCAAAAATCTCATTCTAAGCATTGAAAAAAAACCCCTCTTCGTCGAAATTATATATGCATGAACTAAAATCCTTAGGAAAATCTTCATACTCAGAGAAAATGTTGCTCAAATGTATGGCTGCATTTTGATAAATGTGCCAAATATACAAGTGATGATTTTTTTTTCAAGCCATCACAATGACAAAGCTTTTGCCAAAGCTTCATCTTGACCGGTAAGAATAGTTGTAGGCCTTTTATCCCCTACTGCTCTAGCAAAAGTATCATATAACCACTCAAAATTAAGAGACGTCTCATCATATAAAAGTGCAACACCAAATACATATGCATGTTTGTGATTATTAACACCAACAAAAATCGTAATCGCTCGACCTTCATTGTTTTTTCAGTAAGTTGTGTTAAAAGAAACAACATCACCGAAATTGGTGTAATCAACTCTCATCTTTGCATCCACCCAGAAAATATTGGTCATTAAATCATCCTCATTAACTTGAATTGCATAAAAAATTAGGATCCTCGAATTTCTTTTTGTGCAAATATTCTTGAACTTCTCCCGTGTTCCCAACTTTTGCATCTCTTGTTCTTTTTGAACGCAAATAATTTTTGTAGTCGTCTAGAATAAAACCTAAATTGTCTCATCCGCTAAGCTCCTTAGCCATGAGATCATAAGATGCCATAGGTCGAATTCCTACACCCCTGGCCATCTAAATTTGCATAGCTACAACTGAACTTATCTTTCGATGAGACCTGTGTAAATGATTTTTGGCTGGACTAGTAAGATCGTGGTTGTGACCCTCCACAAACTTAATCACACGCAATTTTCTATCCCTTTGAATGATAATTTTCATTTTAGCTTCACAATAAAATCTTATTTCGGCACGTGTTGATGTCATTCCAATACTTTTATTCTTTCCCCTCCGTCCTTCATCACTACAACAACATATTCTATCTCTTAACTTTCCCTATTTGTCATTGTGGAAGGTATTCTTTCTTACTCCGAACCTCAATTTTCTTGCATAATCTAAATTAAACTCGTACGCATCTATTTTTGTCTCAAACTCCATCCCTGTTTCTGGAACAAGCTCTTCATGTAACAATGATAAACCACCCCTTGAATTTCCAATGTTGCATAAATTTTCTACATCTATCTGCTCATTTCTTTAACTTTCAACCATGGAACCTTCATCAAAACTTAATTGTCGACGTGACGTTAAATTTGGCATAACACTACAATCTGTAACCATAAAATAAATAAATAAAAGTAAGGCTAACAAAAGATCCCTGCACAATACTCAAATTATCTCTCTTCTAAAAGTCAGCAATTCATCACTTGAACAATATTTACAAACAAGTATTTACAAATAAGCCTACAATTAATTCGTGTATTATATTGAAGCTCGGTTGTCACACTTGCATTCACCCTATTAGGCATCAACTTGAACATACAATATCTTTCTCGATGCAATGAAACGTAAATACTATATGCTTTCCTAGTAATCTATAATGCTACAACATAATCACAATGGTGGATTCTCTATGTGCTTTTCTTTTCAGCAAGCTTTGTTTTTTATTTCTTGATTTTCTTCTGCTTTGGTTTTTTGTGGGGTTATCATCATTATAGGGATGGGCATAGGACATAAGCACAACTCATACTGCAAAAGGTTAACCTATTAGACATCAAGTTATTTGCAGTTATATTATCTGTGGATGAACATGAAAGTACCAAATAATAGAATCAAAGAGGCAATAAGTGAGAAACAATGGTACCATTTTAAGAACTCAATAAGACTTGAAGACTAAGACTCAGATTCATAATGATAAGACTAAAGAGCTAATAATTGATTATGTTATTACATAAGAGAAATGAGTATCTCAGTGTCTGTAGCAACATTCATATATTATTCTCTCAATAACCTAGATGAGAAGTGCAATGCATCTTATTTTACTTGAGTTAATGGACCGTGTAAGCTCTGATCATTTAGTATCATAAAGTTAGCGCAAAGAAACACCACCACCAATAGTGCTCATAATGCAAGCCAAAATCACAATTAAACACCAGCAATAGTGTCACGGCAACAATGTTTCTCTCATCAGGTGCCATCTCCAAACGAACAACATTACAATAAAACACCAGCAACAGTGCATACAAATCACTAGCAAAATACTAGTATCAGATCAACATCAGAACCAGTATCAGCAAAACACGTGCCTCAATTTTTAACACATGGATAACTGTCCCAGGACACAATCAAATTGCTACTAACATAATCCAATCACACTTTGGGCTAAAGAAATTGCAGAGTAAACATATTAAAATCAATCAATTAAGCCAGGGAGTCCAATAGACCTAATTGAGAGAACTAAAATCAGCATCTCACCGGATGAGACAGGGATCGGAGAAGAAAGTATGACGAATTGAAAGGAGTCCGTTGGAACAAAAGGAATGAAACATGAGTGATCGGAGAATTAGTTTTAACAGGATGAAGGTTTTAAAGCAGATCGGCTCAACAAGCCGATATATTTTTCATGGAAAAAATACGAGTAGATATAAAATTAGTAAAATGACACATTTAACTTTGGGCATCGGGGCATATGGAAAATGGGCACACCAGATCGGAGCTGGTAGTAGCACATAGTAGCACTGAAATTTGGATGTCATGGGCACATAGTAGCACTGATACTGGGAAACATAAACACTTCACAGTTCTCAGTACTCATAAATAGGGCTCTGTGTGATTTTTTTTATGCCTAGTAGAGGCCTTAAGCTAAGAGACCCCCTTAGCCCTACCCTATTCAATTTCATCACTGAAATTCTGAACAGAGGCCTAAAGTACATGTATTATAACAACTACATTGACTATTTTAAGCTACCAAATGGAGTACAGCCCATTACTCACCTATCTTATGTCGATGGCACAACAATATTTCTTAGATCAACCAATAAATCACTTGATAATCTGGCGGCCTTTCTTATTTGCTATGAACCTACTACAGGGCAAATAATAAACTTCAAGAAAAGTGCATTTTTGGTTGGTAAGAAAATAAACTTCTTAAGGAACTAGTGGAAACCAATCCTATTAAAGGCGTTTTATTGGACCAGAGAAGGCCCTTTTCAAGTGCCCTCCATGGTAGTTACTTGATCAATTTGATCAAAGGAGGTTCTGAAAACTACCTTCTATCAGATCCAAAATAGGTTCCGAATTCAGAACCTATTTCCGGGGTCCCAAAAAAGAGGCCGACAAAACCAGAGGTTACTGGCGGCAAGCCAAAGAATACAAATTTGCAAAATCAAGAATATTGGTCAATAAACATCAACCAACCCATAAAGGTCAACAATAAAACATAAAAAGAAGAAAATAAACAGTGAAGGCGGAGGCTCTATCTGCGGTGGCGAGGTGTCCTTCTCCGGCGTGCCAGTGGGGGCAGAGGGACCCCTGCGGTGGCGGAAGGTTCTCTTTGCAGAAGTGGAAGGAAATCTAGCAGTCGCAAACAGAGGGACGACGGAGACCGAGTCTTCTCCAGTGGTGGACGTGTCTTCATCTCCAAAGGTTGCCGATTCTTCATCTCTAGCGGTGGCCGATCAGGTCTTCTCTGGCAGCATGGCGATGAATGGAGGCTGAGGGTGGAGGGCAGTGTTTTCAGGGAGGGAGGTGGTGAGATGAGAGGCACGGTGTAGATGAGGAGAGTGGGAGATAGGGTGTTAGTGGAAAAAAATATGAGAGAAAACCCTGGGGGTAGTATTAATATAGTCCAAGTTAAAGGCAGCCCATTGAAGGCCCAAAATCAGTTCTGACGTCGGAACTTCGTCTGGACATAAATTAAAGGTGGTTCTACACTAGAACCGACTTTAATTGATGTCCATCAAAGGCGGTTCCTCAAGAACCACTTTCGATCAATATTGAACCGCCTTTAATCGGATTTGAAAGTAGTTCCGAGTTCGGAACCTCATTTGGACATCAATCAAAGGTGGTTCCTCAAAAAATTGACGGAATAGACTTCTAATGGTGCCTTAAATAGAGGCTTTTCCACTAGTTAGGATAGACATAATTAGACTAAAAACAAACTGTTTAATTAATTCAATTTTGAATTATTGATTTTTTATGTTTATGTCATGCATAAAAATATTAAAATTACTTGTTCATCTATAATATACATAAAGTGATACGAATCACCTTACATTAGTAAATTAGAATTTATTTTGATGTTTGATTATTATTTAGTGTATTATATAGTGTTTTTATTTGATGTTTAACTATTTAAATTTGAAGTATATTTTAGTATAATTATTTAATTTGATGGTTTAGAGTTTGTATTTGATGTAGTTTATTTTAAATTTGATGTGTTATTAGTTAGATGTGAATTAAAGAATCAGGGTCAAATACATATCAGCCCAATAACAAACATATGTTTCCCAGAAGTTCAATAAAAAAACCGAAAAATTTGATGTTTCAATTGTGATATATTTTTACTAATTGCATTTGATCTTTTACCATTTACATTTGAGTTTTAACTAATTTTACATGATATGTTTTTTTTTTGATTGAGTTTTAGACAACAAGCTCAAATGAAATTTAGCCTATTCAAAAACCAACCCAAACAATTGACTAAATTTTGGCCTAAATCATCAGACCAGAACCCCAACAAAAAAAAAATCAAACCCACCGGAAAATTGAACCCACCCGTGAAACGTTGCAACCCATCGGGAAATTGCACAATCAACTGGAAATGCCTATTATCGGCCGCTGACGAACCCATCAACGACGACGAATCCATCGATGGGAAAACTCTTCCAACTCATCGACCATGGTGCTGGTGCAAAACCTTTGCAAATTCAACCATGACAACGCCGGCGAGGAGACGATGCAAAACCCTCGCGATCCTACCTTGATGATGCCGGCGAGGAGATGACACAAAACCCTCGTGATCTTACCTTGACGACGCCGAGAAGGAGGCAACACAAAACCCTCGCGATTCCTATAGGGTTTTTAACTACGACGATTTTCAAACACGGCAAAGGCGATGCAGAAATGAGCGAGGGAACTAGGGTTTGGTTGGCTGGAGAACATCGCTATCGCGGCTAGTGAAGGAGGGAAGTAGAGAGGCGGAGGAGGAGAAAGTGAGGCGGCGGCAGAGAAGGCGGAGAAGATGCATTCTATGTTTATTTATTTATTTGCAGGCTGGTCCTCCATCTTTGTTGCGTTTTTCATCTGGCACCGAGAAAAAAATTGTAATTTAACAACCTCGAATTTAAATTGTCATTTCCCTATTTTCACTCTAATCTCTGATTTTACAGTAAGACGGTCTCGCGGGAGATGGACTTAAATATTAAATATTAATCATATTAGTTTAAATGATTACTGAGCGGTGACGTCAGTCTTCAGAAAAAATATAAAGGGGCTTAAATAATAATGACACACTGTAATAAATTTTAATCGGACCAGACCAATGGTGATCTAGTCCCTACTGGACATAATGTAATTAAGGAAGTAATGTTACGGTTGAGGGAACAAACAAAATTCCAATGCTCGTGATTACGGAGACAGATTTTAATTTGGCATGTAGTAGAACGATTCCTACTGATGTTGCCGTTCCGTTAGTACCAAAAAGAAGGACCATGTGGACGGGATCTGTAGGAGCAACCTTAAAATCATCTGACTAGAAAACAAAAGTTTATATTCTTGCATTACCACTATGTTTCAATTCTTCCTCTAGTAGCCGAGTCTTGACTCTAACGCAAGAATACACTGTTTTTTTTTAAAGTAAAGACCAAATTAAATTCTGAATGCTGACTTCAAAATGTAAACCCACGAGGTTTAGTTGATACATTTTCTAACGTTTCAATAGTAAATATGACTACTAAAAAAATTGATTACTTGAATAAATAATTTGCAGAAAGTGAATTAGATGTTGCCTCAGGAATTGAAGTTAATTTGGCACTTCTATCTTAAATTTGAATGTCCAATTCCCTTGTGTTTATAAGAAGTAGAACACATCACACATACAAAAGGGGACATCACCTTACCAATCCACAAGCATGGGAACATGCAACCGATAGTTTCATTCCAAAAGAAAGAAAATGTACTTACATGAGATTAGTGTCATTCTAAATAATTAGACAACACATCCAAAAACAAAACACTTTGAATGAAAAGAAAATGCAAGATATTATCTAGGGTCAAGTGGTAAAATCACTCTAATTTTATGAAAAATGCCAGTTTAATCCTGCAAAATAAGAAAAGGTCAAAATAACCCTAAATTTATGATGTATGTGTCAATCTAATCTTGTACACCATTGATTTCGATTGTCAATGAGAATTTTGATTGGAAATCAAGGAAATGACCATTTTACCTTTGAAATTAAAAAAAATTGAAAAAGAGGAAAAGACAGAATGCCCCTTCCCCTTTTCTTCTTTCCTCGTCTCCACTATTTCTTTCTTTCCCTGATTTTATTTCTTCTTTTCCACTTCTTTCTTTCCTTGGTTTTCTTGCTCCTCCCCTCTCAGATCTGACGCAAGCCTTCGACGACGGCGAACGAGAATCTGCAATGCCAGCAATAGGGGCCCCACGTAAGTCAATAATCCAGAATACAAGAGCTAGGCGGTGGTGGTTTTTGGTGGCCCGAGGTGGGAGTGGCTTGCGTGTATTCAAATGGGAGAATCGGTTTTCAAAATTTTCTGGACTGCCCTGAAGATTGGTGTTAAATGCAATTTATGAGGGTATTGATTGCGATTTGTGAGTTGGGAGTTAAGGACAAGTAGCCATTTTCACCTAATAAAACTTTGGAAGAAAAATTCAAAGTGATGAATTTTGTGTGGCACGCTTTGCACATAGATGTTTTGGATTCTCTTGGCTTTCTCATGCGTATTTGATATACCTATTAGAAGGCAACGAATGTGAGATTAAGAATTGTTTGAGAGATTTCGGCGTGCTTTGGACCAGATTATTCATAGGAGGGAACTTATTAGGTTGATAGAGGAATTCCGGCATGTTTTTTTGGCTCAGATTTGAGGGATTACAACGTTTCGGATGAGGCCCAGTTTCAGATTAAAACTCCGGCCGGGTGAGGTGGCTGGCGGTGGTGGTTTGGGTGGTTTGTGGTGGTAGGAGGTGTGGTTAACTTGCGGAAGGAGGTGAAAGCTTGTGGCGGGAGGTGGTGGCTCGGTGTTGGTGGGTGGTGGGTGGGGTAAGAGGAGAATTTGAAGAAGAATAAAAGGGGTAAAATAGGGAAAGCATTTTCAGGTTAAGGGCCAAGGTATTTTCTTCATTTCCAACTTGGTCAACACTCGATACTTCCTAAAAATGCTGGAAAATGGCAAAAAGGTATATCAGCACATTTTATCACAAAATTAGGGTTAGTTTGACACTTTTTAACTTTGCAGGGTTGGATTGACACTTTCAACCTAAAGTTAAGGTTAGAAGTGTAAAATTCTCCATTATCTATAACAGTTGGTCATTGTTGTCTAGGGATGCTAGATGAATTATCCATATCATAATTATCCTTGCAACGAGCCTCCACTTAATTAACCTTTATAACCCTCCTCAAAAACGATATGCTTATGCTACTACTTCATGTAGGGTTCATAGTGTGTTCATTTAATCGTTGATAGAACCAAATTCTTCACGGTCGAGTTGCATACTTAAAAGATAACCCCGACGTTTCAATCCTTTCTGATATTCCAAGCCTAAAAAAATTTCCTCCAACAATTTGATGTGAGATTTCACAATCTTGGAAATTAGAGTGATTTTTACCAAAACCCACACTGATATCATCCTAAAGAGTGCAGTTAGCAATTTAGCATAATGCTAATACTTAAGTTGATGTTCAAGAATGTCGCAACTTGCTCAAGACGTTGGACATGAGAGTCTAATTGTTCATACTCAATACAAAGATCTTCATTTTACTGATGCAGTTCACAACAACTTGCTCGTCACAAGTTGACTGCTATCCCTTAGCTTGAGCAATTAAATCCTTAAATCCCTATCTTTAAATGCAACATACTGGAACATGTCATCAATTTTTGTAGAATGTTTTTCTATGATACTAGTTGTTGGAATTGAATTTTTCGGGCAAGATTCCAGTTGGCTTCTGTCACCGTTTACGCTGGAATAAGGGAGTATTAATTTTGTTTCCACGAGTACTATATAGTATCATACTCATACGTTAAATTCAGGTTCCATTTGAATGAAAAATGAGGTCTCAAAATTAATTACTTAAAGAGCAATATTTTGGGTTTATAGTATATTAGAAATACCACATTAGAAACGGGAAGGAAATATGGCTAGTATAAAGGCTAGTATGAAAAAACTAGGAATATCAACTACTCCCTCTGTCCCAGTTCAACCTGCACACTTTTTGGTCAACTTTCGCATACCATGTTTGACCAACGATAACTTTATTTATGTATAATAATAGTATATTAAAATTTGATGTTTAGAAAATACATCATGCAGGGAATCCAATGATATCTC
>JAULKK010000001.1:13165823-13181911 GCA_032355705.1 Rubia peregrina | reverse complement strand
TCAACTTTATACTTCAAATGAAACACCTATTTTGAACCAACAACATTAACATGAGGAGGACGAGGAACTGAATCCCCCGTTGTTGAGTGTGAATGATATCTATCTCTGAATCCATAGCAGCAACCCAATCAATATCCTGACAACCGAGCGCTAATTTCCGTAATGCAATGATGTTTCCGCTTAATTCAACCATTTTTCTTCGGTTTATAGGGACATGAAAGCTGGTGATGAATGCCTTTTGAAGAAAAATGAGATTGAATGCAAGAGTTTAAAAACTCTCTCTCACCACCACTCTGAAAAACCTTGATAGAGGTAGAAAACTTGTTCTCAACTAGTGCCTCATAATGAAGGTATGCTTCGACAAATAAGACTTGCATAGTAAAGAATATAACCAAGTGAAACGAGAGTCATCATCAACAAATATAACATAATAACATAAACCAACACGAGAGACAATAGACACGGGCCCCCAAAGGTCACAATGAACTAAATCAAGCAAATGTGATGCACGTGTATTATTTTCAGTAAAAGTAAGAAATTTCCCCTTAGCCATCGCACAAGAAAAACACAAACGTGTCTTTGGAATAGACTAATAACAGATAAGCATCCAGACTTGCTCAAAGAAGAAATGATGTTGTGAGGAACATGACTCAATCTACTATGCCACAGTTCAAAAGAGGCTTTAGACGCACTCGATGCAACAAAAAACCACCATATCAAAAACATATAACCCCCCATCACAATGGCTTTTGCCAATAACATCAATAATAAATTGTTTGAAATAGTAAAAAATAATCATCAAAGAAAATAAAACATTCATATGTCAACTTACTAATAAACATCAAATATTTAGTAATTTTTGGAACAACCGAAATATTAGACAGCGATAAGAAATCAGAGACTTAGAAATGACCAACATGGGTAATGTTAAGGACAAATGCATTACCAACAATAACACGATTGTTACCAGAATAAGGAGTCACGCGATCAAGCACATGCTGAGAATAATTCATATGGTTGGTCATGCTAGAATTGGCTATTCAGCACCGATCAGGTTGAGAAGAATGCGGTTGAGAGGCAGAAGCTGAAACTTGAGAGGACAAGTGAGGATACTTCAAGGTAATGTGACCAAATTTTCACACCATTAACATTGCAACTAGAACCACTCACCCTGCATTTTATAGCAAGAATAATCAACATGATCTATAACACCACACCATTAACACTGTGATCGATAAAAAAAAGCTATAACTCAATTGATTTTTTAAGCCGAGGCTGACTAGACGCTGATTAGGCTGACTGGGCACTAATTAGACACTAACTAGGCTAACTGGGCACTAACAAGACACTGACTGGGGATGAGATATTGAAAATATCGCAAGAAAATGAACGACTCACGGGAAAAGGAGCCGTTCATGAGAAAATGATAACATCTAATATATGTTGGTGCATTGATGTCACACGGGAAAGAGAATGGTGTGGAGAAGTCTATCACCGGAAGAGTATCATTATCCTCGTGATCGACATACTTCAGGTTCAAGAGTAAAGGTTTTAACCCTAAAATCAAGGCCTTAATGTCCGATGGGACTGGTCTGGCAGACGGATCCTATTTGGCCAAACTGAACTTTTTATGCACTTCAGGATTTTTCTGAACATCCGCGTTGCATTAAATTTGGTTGAGCATTTCATAACCTATATCAGTAATGTACACCACTTCCTAAGAGTACAATGAACTCAACAACTCACGAATTTCCTTCTCGCTCAAGCCTTGAATATTTGCCTTGTCTGAACCTGTTGGAAATTGAATTTTTATTATTTCCTGCAAAATTTTAGTCTCAAGATGTTCTTGGACAAAGTGTTAAATGAGGTCAATGGAAAATACATTCTCAGCATCTATAGGCTTTTTCAAGGCTTCATCAATGCTGAAAGTATATTTTTCACCATAATAATCAAGACAAATCGTACCATTACCCACATTAATAATAGTATTAGCAGTTCTCAAGAATGAACGACCTAACAATACTCCAGTTGTTCCCTAACCACTGATATGATTTATTTTTACAACATAATTGAAAATCTACAGAGTAAACAAAATTTTGACTCTCACAGGCACATTTTCCAAAATCCCTTCAAGAAGCACACAAGTTTTATTTTCCAATTGAATTACTACTATAGTGTCTACCATTTCCACTCCATTTAAAGTTTGATACACAGATAATGACATAACATTAATTGAATTTCCTAAATTACACATAGCAGCATCAATCTGCTTATCTCCTATATAACAAGGAAAGCAAAACATACATGGGAGTCCTTGCACTTGGGATGCAGTTTGTTTTGGATCACAACTGAGATAGATTCACCCATTATTATCTTGCTCATATCTCTTGGCTTTCCTGCAATAAAATCTTTAAAGAACTTGCTTACTAGTGGTAATCTTACGGTCTACAAGAAAGGGAGATTAGTATCCATTTTTCCAAAAATCGATAAAAAGTCCAAAGTATATTCTTTTCTCTTTTTCAATCTACAAGGGAAATGAGGAAGATTTTTAATGGAAGGATCATGTAAAATTAACCTTTTACTTACCTCGTCTGGTACCTTAGATTTACCTTTATTTATGAACTCTGGAAATTCAAGAGTTGGGGGTTGTATGGTAGTTTCGTCGCCATTGTCATCCAATTCTTGAATCTAATTTTCTGTCATAGGGTTCTTTTTTGCCAAACTGGACCCTCTGTCAATGAGCTCCTTATCTTTTTTACCACGGATTTTATAGGAAATGCACCAGCTTCTTCCCATTTCTTAAGTTAACCTGATTTTCCATCACATGTGGATTTCACTGAATTTGAGAAGGTGACTCGGGCTATTTCATTATGAATTCTTTCATGGAGTTTGATAGTTGGGTGATTTGTCGAGTGTGCTCCTCTAAAGTTGCTTCGGCCTTCTCGGAACTTTGTTGTTGCTTTTGCAGCATTTCATCATTATATCCATCTTTTTATTCAAAGATTTCCCTTGGCCACCGTGCTGAGGTTGTGGAAAAATAGGGCTTCTTGTTGGATTGGCAAAACATGAGGCTGTTGGGGTTGAGTCCCCGGGTCTCTTTACCAACAAATTGTGTGATCTCTCCACCTTGGGCTGTAGGTGTTGGAGTATGGATATCTCATTTACTGCCTCTCATTGTAATTCCCCATCGTATTTCTTTGATAGGTATCCCTCTCATGGTAAAAATTCATTGTGATGTCATGTGGTTAATTGCTTCACACATGTCGCAGGGCCTTTCTTGCACAAAAGCAACCCTGTCAATGACCTTAGATAAAATCTTCTCCATTCTTTCTATCCTCTCACTGAATTTATCATGCTTGGGAGTAGATTTTTGTGCCACTTTCTTCAAGATTCAAACATCTTGCTGGTCATACTCTGATAAGGTATGGACCCGATAGACACAACCGTGCGAATTTAGCTCAATAGGAGAGAAGGGCTGAAGGCAAAGCTGAAAGGGTAATGGGAAAAAATGATGGGACAATGCTTGTCTCATCAACCCCAAAAAATGTGTATAACAAGGAGAACAAGCTCACGTATAAGTTAAGAAGTTATAGCCAAAACACTATTCACTATATACGCTCTACATGGCAAACATGGCTTACCGGAGCATCGGAGCAAGCACGACCCTGCGTCTACCTGCCTGACCTTAGTCTATCTTTCTTGTAGGCTCAGGTACATATTGGATCAGAGGAGAACAACGAGAGATGGATAGAAAGAATCGGCATTAACATTAATGAATGAATATTTGAAACAAATATATTTTTATCCATTTGTCCTAGATTTTTGCGAACGTAGCCATCCCTCCCTTGGATAGTTTGAAAACCTCGATTTGTAAGATGTTCTCGTAACTTTTTCCTCCCCACGAATACATCATTCTTGAAATCCTTACATTGGCAGCGTGCACACACCACGCCATTTTTGGATGCATGTTCAAACGCCAACACAATAAATTATTCTACCAAAGGAATGTAATCGGGTGAGTTCCTAAGATCACTACCAATGAGTTTAATTCTATCCATTACCTGTAACGTAACTACATGAAACCTATAGGGCCATATGACACATTTCCATTCAAACACTTTTCAAACCTAAGCCCTAATTCAAAATATTGCAAACTCAACTAAATATTCAATACATTAATTCAATTATGTAATAAGAGCTGTAGAAGTAGATGTACCTTCTCCTTTTATTTTCACAAAAATCCCCACACATTTTTCAACATGATTTTTCTAAATTGAAATGGCACGAAATGCCAACTTTTAATGTCAGTGTCACTAGCACTACTGGAAAACAGGTACATAGGAACCGATATTTTGCCCTTGGGGGGGTAAATACAAGTGCTAAAAAGATGTAAGACACCGATTTTGTTTCGAAAATCATGGAAACCGGTGCCAGTGCCCATTCTCAGTACGGGATTATGAATATCGGTTCTATAAATTAGTGCCTAAAATTAAATATAGCACCGGTACATGATGGAAAAAGTGCAAAGTACCGGTGCTGGAAATGTATCTATGTGAGTAATAGTATTTTTTGGCGCGTAAAATAATAGAGGGAAAAAATTCTAGCACTGGTATGAAACCATAAAGCTGGTGCCTATTACAAAATAGTTAGCACTAGAAAACATTATTACGGTGCCAGGTGATTGGGTCCCACCAAAAAAGGATAGTATTAATTTGAATTCAAGCATCGGTAGGGTAAATGAGAACTTACCGGTGCTGGAATGGAAATTACCCGACAAAAAGTTATGGGAAATTTTCTAGGAGCAGTATATAGGTATGAAACCGGTGCTAGAAGAGAAATTAATGCTCACCTACCACTATCTATTGGCGGGTAAAAAAAGAGATTTTGGGGTGAGAAGGTCATTAATGGTGTTTTCGGAGGGTTTTGACATTAAATGCTTAAATGAAGATCCACAGAGGTTAGTTTTTAAATTGTTTGGCATGGTATTAATGATGGAATATGTCACAAATAGTTTGTATGCAGATATTTTTATGTGTTTGACCATGTTCATGATCCTTGCATTCATGTAAGAAATGTGATTGTTTCCTAGATTTCTTGATGTCTTTAATACCTTGTTTAGGATTGTGAAATTGTTGGGTAAGACTTGAATGTTGTGATGTGAGTTGTACGTATGGTTTTCAAAATTGATTTTGAATGCGTAGAATATTGCACAACCATGGTCATTGTGCGGAACTATAATTGTCGTACATTCGTTACTTTGTAGAGATAGAAAGTGCAATTGAGAGGTGTAAGCTTGTGTATTGCAACGTTAGTTGGTCGATCAAAGTATATGTTAATTTTGTGGAGGAGTTTTTAGAGCACACATTTGGTCGTGAGAAGCGAGTGTTATGTCCTTGTCGTGATTGCATGAATCATAACCGTAGTGGTGATAGAGCCATCATGAAACTTCACTTGGTTATGAGAGGGTTTGAGAAAGATTATTTGGTTTGGACGTTTCATGGAGAGAATGCACAACCGGAGGTGGTTGTAGGTAGTGGAGAAGAGTGTGTCAGAAACTTATATTTAGATGACATGTGTGAGGAGGTTGTCAATGAATTTAAGGGGAGGCACGGGCTTTTGTCAACTTAGGTGAGGACGACATGCCGTTGTATCCTGGTTGCAATAAGAAGGATACAATGATGTCATGTTTGATGGAATTTTTTAATATGTAAGGTGTTGGTGAATGGAGCGAAACTAGCATAAACAAGTTGCTAGAGTTCTTGAATGAGAAGCTTCCGTCCGGTAACGGGATACTGGACAACCTCTACAAAGCAAAGAGAATTCTTTTTACGATGCGATTAGAGTATGAAAAAATACATGCTTGTCCTAATGATTGTGTTTTGTACAGGGGCGACTGGGAGAATGAGGTGGTATGTCCCATATGCCATGTGTCACGCTAAAATAAAGGAGAAATGTGGTTGCCCATGGAGATATTGTCGTTAAGTGAAGGAAACAGGTTCCAGCAAAATGCAAGTGGTATCTTCCAATTATTCCGAGGCTGAAGAGATTGTTCAAGAATGCCAATGATGCAAAGAACATGAAGTGGTACATGGGAATGGGTTGTCCTGAAGATGATATGATTCGTCATCCATGTGATGCCGATCGATGGAAGAGATTTAATAAGAGGTATCCAAAATTTTCCACTGAGCCAAGGAACTTGAGGATTTATTTGTGTACTGATAAAATGAACCCGCTTAACAACATATCCTCTAGGAACTCTTCATGACCGGTAATGTTGGCCATATACAACCATCCACCGTATTTGTGTATGAAGAGGAAATATGTGTTGACGTCTTTGTTGATTTCCGGACCAAAACAGCCCGGAAATGATATCGATATGTATCTGGAACCTCTAATAGAATATTTGAAGGTTTTATGTCTGACGGTGTCGATGTGTTTGATGGTTTCAGGGGACTGATATTCAATTTAAAGGCAATGCTATTTTGTACCATAAATAATTTTCCAGCATACGGAAACCTTTCAGGTTATGTGTTGAAGGGGCACAATGAGTTTCCCATCTGTGAAGAGTTCACAGATTACCAATAGGTGAAGAATAGTTGCAAGACTATGTATTTAGGTCACTAAAATTTCTTCCCAATGAAGCACAAATTGCATGATGACGCATTTCAGTTTGTTGGTGGGAAGGAGGTCCGGAAGGTACCAAGACCATTGAAAGGGGTTGTCATCCACAACAAGGTGAAGAAATTGAATGTTGTTCTTGGGAAGAAGATGAAGAATGTGGGCGAAGCTGTTGAAGAACCTTAGAAGAAGAGATCAGTTTTCTTTTATTGACCATACTGGGAGCATTTGGAGGTTTGCCACTGTGTGAATGTAATGCACTTTGAGAAAAATGTATGTGGGAGTTTGATTGGTACGTTACTCAACGTTCCTGGGAAGATAGAGATAACTTGAATGCGCAGAAGGATTTATTGGAGCTTAGAATTCGATTGGACCTGGCCCCAGAGGTGAGAAAAAAAGCTAACGTACCTCCTTCCTGCACCATAAAATTTATCAGTAGATGAGAGGAGATCAGTTTACGAGAGTATCCAAGGAATCAAGGTACGATCAGGATACTCTTATAATGTTAGTCGCTTTTTGAATGCTGATTTGCTTTTGAATGCCTTGAAATCGTATGATTGTCACGTTCTCATGCAATAATTGTTTCCTGTTGCCATCCGTAGTGTCATGAAGGAGAGAAATTTAGTTAGCATCATGCGACCGTGTTTCTTCTTCAACTCCATTTGTTGTAAGAATATATGCAGCCAAACGCTAGATGTGTTGGAGCAAGATGGGGTTCTTGTGTTATGTCAGTTGGAGAAGTACTTTCCTCCATCCCTCTTTGACATAATGGTTCATCTAGTCAGTCATTTGGTAATTAAAATTTGACTATGCGGTCCTGT
Organism: Rubia peregrina; assembly: GCA_032355705.1. NCBI lineage: Eukaryota > Viridiplantae > Streptophyta > Magnoliopsida > Gentianales > Rubiaceae > Rubia > Rubia peregrina. Next base: position 13,174,472 of record JAULKK010000001.1, on the reverse strand, counting down.
AGGAGTGCATTTGATGTACCCTTTCGAGCAGCACATGTATGTTTTCGAAGGTTACGTTCACAATCGTAGCCGACCGGATGCGAGAATCTTGCAAAGGTACATGATCGAAGAGACCATTGAATACTGTACTTCATACCTAGTTGATAAGAAATTAGTATGTTTACCAAAACAAGCTCACTTTGGTAGGAAGAATGGGGTGGCACTGTCAAAAGGCCAAACTGCACTGTCAGAAGATACCTAGGCATGATATTAATGGTTTTAATTTTGCAACGGCTGAAAAGGACAGTAAGAGCACCATGCAGAAAAATGAAGTATATATTGAATTTGAATAGATGCAGCAGTTTAGTAAGAAAGACAAAAAAAAACCCTATTGTAGCAGTGATAGCCTTTTACAGGGTGATTGAGGAAATTTGGGAATTGGACTATGTTGAGTTCAAAGTTGTGGTGGGTTGATAATGGAGCCGAGGTTCGTACGGAGAAACCCATGGGTTTCACATTGGTGGACCTTATCCGAGTTGGGTTTGAGGATGAAAAGTTCATCTTAGCTTTCCAAGCACACTAGGTTTTTTTTATGTCCGAGATCCTACCAACGAGAAGTGGCATGTTGTCCTACATTGGAAGAAGTTCTATTTCGAAGAGGAGATTGATTGGCCAGTCCGAGCAGCATGTCCTAACTTCCTATATGTTTTTCAAAGTTTGTCGGATGTGGGTGGAGCTTTAGTAGGTATCACATGAAAATGGATTGTGGGTTGATGATAGTGGTCAAATTATGGGGGGTGATGTTTTCTTGAAAATGAAAAGATAGTGAAGGTTATCACTGTAATTAGCAATATAGTTATGTGTACTGGCTAGTGTCCCATCTATTCAATATATTGATATTAAAATATGGATTGGGGTTAAATTTAATATACTGCGCATTTCTATTTTCTCTTTTGCAACACTGGTTATATTAAACAGAACCTTAGGCAACTGCTTGATCTTGTACAAGCACGAGTATTTAACATTTCAAGCACCGGTTTTCATACCAATGCTGTGTACTTAGAAAATTTATTATCATTTACTCTTAGGTTAGGAAAAAGACCACAAAAATGATTCAAGGCAGCCTTAGACAGCTGCTTGATCTTGTACATGCACCGTATATAACATATCCACCACCAGGTTTTTTATCGGTGCAGTGTCCTTAGAAAAATTTATTGCACTTTGCTCTCGGGTTGGAATTTTTTTTAAAAAAAATGATTTGAAGCATGCTTAGACAGTTGCTTAATCCTAAAGAGGCACTGGTACTTCTCATTACGGGCACCAATTTTATTATTGGTGATGTGTACTTAGAAATATTTTTGGTCCTATGTTATGGGGTTGAAAAAAATAACAGACAAATTGATTTAAAGCAACCTTAGGCAAGTGCTTCATTCTACGTAGGCACCGGTTTCGCACATCTGTACTGGTGCTAACCTCTGTTATGCATTAAAAATATGACAGATCTGACTTTCTTTCAGCTTCCAATTCACAAATTTGGAGAGAAAATCAACCCTATAACCACCATCGGTTGATCAACCTCAGAATAAGGTAAGTTCACTTACAAAATTTATTTATGATGCTACAAGATTATTTATCATGAACCCAATCCTATTGGTTAAATGTTAGTAAACTTTTCCATACAATAGGAACTTTGCTCGATGTTGTGATTATGTACATAGTGTTAATATTCAGTAGTTACATATCTCTATACCTAGGCTCCTTTTTGTTTCCTTGTAATGTTTTTTTTATGTTTATCAACCCTATTTTTGTTTAGATTTTTATGATGCATGGAAGTTGTGTGTTAAAAAACTATAGTGGACATTGTAGGATATGGCACTTAAAACTTCATTCAAGAGGTCATGTAATGCATCTCCTTCCTTTCCAGAGATGCAATCCAATATTAAACAGCAGGAGCAGAGCATCTCCTTCCTTTCCAATATTGAGGTATGGTCCGACGTGGGATGAGGCATTCAGTAGAGGCAATTTGTGCAACTAATATTGGAATCCGTAAATGATTTATATGGGCTGTAAAACATTCCCTTCGACGAGGATACATATCTTGAATTTCATTACCAGACCACTGATGGTTGGGATTTTGATGAGGCCACTGTGAAGGAGATTGTTAGTAGGCCGGGAACCGATGCGGATTCTCTTGTCAAATCAAGCTAGTCAAATATTCCAAAGAAACACCTCACGCCCAAGATGAATGGATGGTACCACTTTGTGGCCTCGAGAATTAACCCAGTCAGAGTGAAAACTGAGGTTCACAATATGAGCTTGACGCATCTGTACGCAATTAAGAAGATATTGCGATGAACTGTAGGTAGGAAAATGGTGCAATCATTGAGACAGGATGCTGAGAACAAAGGTTGTTACAGTTTCTGTAGGCCCATCTTTGAATTGTGCACAAAAGCTAGTGTCTCCCACTATCTTCATGACATATACGGGCAACCAGTTGCTAAGATTATGGTAGATTCTTCATTCGTATTGGGTGTGAGGTGCTTCATAAACCCTCAGCCGGTGACACCCACCTGCAACACCGCGACTCCAGATTCCAATGAAGAACCCACATTATCTTACCCAATGACTGACCAATATTCTAAACCCTAAATTAGAATATAACTAAAACTCTTCTAAGCCAACATGGCCGAGTTTATGGAATTTATTCCTAAAATAAACTAAAATGATCACACTACTTCATTAAAATACCCAGAGGGGAAAAGAGTATAGTGTTGGCTTCTTAAAAATATTAAACTAAGAAAACAATAATAAAGATATTTTTTAGATCGTATCAATAATTTATGCTATAAAAAATTTCAATGTGTAAAATTCCTTTATTTAGGTCATAATAAAAAAATCAAATATTTTGAAACAATGGATAATATGCTCACCCACTTTTGGGCAACAATGAAATTTCCCAAAATGTTGTACAACTTTTCTATTTTCAATTTTGAGATTGTTCCATTCACCCAATCATGTCCAAATCGCATTGTTGTGATGACACGTTACTGAATTTCAATATGGAACCGCCAATTTTACGTTCCGACAATTCCAACATTCTTGGAGGGACTTAGGTGAAAAAAACAAAAACTTCACTCGTAGATCCAAACGATAATCCGATCGGATAGCTTGGTACATTATGAAACCAAGATGCATACTCCAAGGTCGAATCAAATATTTTATGAAACATGTACTAGTGCTTTATTACATTTCATGAAAACATCATTTCTATTAAAAACCTTATACTAACCCAAGAATACCCAATTTGAAGTTAATTTGATACAAATAATAAGGTGTAACGTAGTTTTGGCCAATAGTGTAAATTTATCAAATTTAAATACACCCATTTTCGGCCATCCAACTGATACAAATTCGCATATCGGGACCTATGGAATCTTTAATTGAATAATTTTTAAGTTCAATTGGTTATCCACAATAATGGAAAAAGTCCCCCCTGCATGGGCAGTATATTAATTTATGAAAATAGTGGGAATTCAAAATATGCACCGGTATGTTCTTCAAAATAACCGGTGCTGACTAGTACATGGAAAGGCAAATTGAAAATTTTAATGCAAAATGTGGGTAGGAAATTCAAAATTTCATCAATTTCATTACGGCACCGCTTTTCATACTGGTGCTAATATGAAATTTTTAATTCCCGCCCAAATTGATTGGGCGGTATTCAATATTATAGCACCGGTAACGTGTATAGGTGCTAAGACCATAGACAGTCATACTAGGTGTCGCAGTTAAGCAGCCTTGGGCAGCTCCTTTGAGTTGTACAACACCAGGTTTTTCATCCATTGGATCCCTGTTACGAGCTCGTAACTAAGTTCAGTCAAAGTTGTTGTACACAACCACTTTTAATTAGGCACAATTAAAGGTAATTGTATGATGAACCACCTTTAATAAAAATAAAATAAAATAAAGGAGAATCGCTTTTGAAATGTCTTGATCAATTAGCCTTTAAATTGGGGGGGGGTCTGAATTAGGGGAGTTCCGAAGTCGAAACCTCTTTCAAAAGGCGGTTCATAAAAAAAGTTGTAAAATTCCCTTCTATTACTTCCTTTAATAGACCATCCTCCACTAGTGACGGTCTCGTAAGAGACGTACTCAGAAACTAAAATAATTTAATCAAATTATAGTTCAGAAAAATGAAAGAAATTGAATTAAATTGAATTTGAGTGTAGTTAAGGTGAAAAAAGAACCAACCTAATTTCAGCAGGAATTTCAATATCTTAATATTGTCGAAGATCAAATATACTTAATACCAATATTACACACAAATATACATGCATATTACAATCGATAAATCTCTGCTGAACACAAAACATAAAATACGTGATTGTTCAAACATGTTTTAATTTCCAACGTAATTAATTGTGTTATTTGGAATTATTTTAAGTTGAAGATTAATCTAAATTTGGAAGTTTTCCAGTTCAGTTTTCTTATGATCAGTTTTTGGACATATTTGATATTTCCATGTTTCCTTTTTCCGCGAATATGTTTCTTCAGACAATCAACAATATTCCTGATAACCAGTGGAAAATGCCATATTAGAAACTGGGTGGTTCGGATTTGAACTTTTATTTCCTTTCCGAGCTCTAAACATCAATTATTTGGACCAATCGCTGTCTATATTAGGAAGTTGTCATAAATATATATTTAGTATTCACTAATATACCTTATTAATTTAATACAGCCTCTTTTTATTTCAAGTACGTGGGCTATATATACATGCCAACTGCGAACGATAACTTTATAACCCGACAAAAAGACATAATTTTCCCAGGAAAATTCTGTTTATTGTATTTAAAGTGGAGGGTCGAAACTCCATTGGTGATTGGTGAGTGCACACATGCACCGTTTTCTTGATTTCCACATTGATTTCCGGATGCATTATAGCTAGCTTATCTAAGATTTATGAATGCTATTTTTTTCTCATGCATTCTGCTATACAAAATATGTATGCATGTGTGAAATCTACATGTTTTTCTACTGCTATTTAAAAATTGTTCAAGAACCCTAGTTTGTTGCTGTAGGCTGATTACTCAGATGAAAAGTGAATTGATTTTTTTGATGCATCCTGATTTCGGTTGTCGTATACATATATATATATAAAATCGCAATGCTGCTATTATCGCCTCAACATATATTCGTAAAACCGGAACGAATGCTTATTAAACTCATGTATTGCAGGGAGTTCAAATAGCAGTCTTCTTCATCGATCGTCGCCTAAAGTAATGAAGAATGCAGCGTTGTTTTTAGTGCTGCTTCTCCTTTTTTTCGGGTCATCATCTCCGATTCTTGCGAAATCCGATGATAATGACGAGTACTTGAAGGTTCCAGTTGATGATTTTGTAGCATCTGTGAGCTCTACTCTTAAGAAAGTAGAGAGAGTGACTTCCCATATGTCCAAACTCCACAATGTGACGAGGGATGTTAGGGTTTCCGACGCTCTTTCACACTGTCTTGATATGCTCGATGTTTCTTCTGAGAAACTGAGCTGGATCCTTGAGGCTTCACTCAATCGTTCCGGTACGTACAAACTGTTTTTTTATTATTATTATTATCTTGAAAAAGAATGATATTTTGTCAAAAAGTATGCAACTTCTATCTGATATGGGGTTCAGGGTTTATATCGAGTGAAACTTTTCATGGTCTCAATTAATCTACAAAAATGCTTAACAAAACTTCAATTCTTGTAATTTCTGTTCTTATTCGGCCACTAATTATTTGAACGGATGGATGGATATCAAACAGGCATAAACGTGGGAACAGGAGACCTGAGTTCGGACTCAAGAACATGGTTGAGTAGCGTCTTAGCAAATCAAGACGAATGTCTAAAAGAAGCATTCAAAGGCAAAAAACACAACAGAAAATTAATGATCAAAACCTCATTCAAGAAAGAACTCAGAAAAATATCCTCATCCGTCTTAAAGGCTCTAGCAATGGTCCGTCCACCGGTATCCCACGACAAACAAGATCAGACCAGAACTCCACCGTGGCTGCAAAACCGAGACTCCAAGCTCAAGATCACGAAGGCGATGGCGAATGCCGTGGTGGCGCTGGACTCCACCGCAGACTTCTCGAGCATCAATGAAGCTGTTAACGCCGCGCCGGACAACTCCGTTGAACCGTTTCTTATATACGTGAAGGGAGGGGTTTATAAGGAGTATGTGGTGATTCCCAATAACAAATGGAATATAGTGATGTTTGGTGATGGTGTCGGGGTTACAGTCATCACAGGTGACAGAAGCGCTGCAAGTGGTTTCAAAACCTACAACTCCGCAACCTTCGGTAAGATCTCATCTCCAATTCATCATAGATGGAATTTATTTACTTTTGTCTGTTTCTGTTTCTTTTAGCTATATAAACCCTAAAACAATTTGTGCACCTAACTTGTAGTTAAGTCAACGGACCTTACAACAATATAAATGAAAAGAAGGTGGTGAAGAAAAACAAAATTAACTATGTTACACGTTTTCTTTACATTTTAAATGAATAATAGTAGGGTCCGGTGAAGGCTACCAACAAATGGTAAAACCGTGTTTATAAGTAAAACTGACTTATCTTAAAAAGTGGATAAACTAGCTTCTATTTTTGCTCAAAATATGCCTCTTGATTATAAAAGAAGCACTTTTCAATTGTTTACTAAACAGGAAAATTATTTAGTTAATAAGTTAAGTATTTATGAGTCATGTCAAACACATTCTAACATGTTTTTGAATATAGAAGTACAAGAATTAATACATAAAAAATATTAATAAACACACTAGATAAAATAGTGTAGATACTATTTTACAACTTTCGGAAAAAAATAAGTGAAAAGTTATTTACTTAAATTTCAGTTAAAATAATTTTAAAATATAATAATTATTTTGAATGTCCAATTTGTCATTATATTTGAGTTTTCTTTTCATTGATTATCAATTTTACTCTTATCCATGCAGTTGCGAAGGGACCGGGATTCATCGGACAAGACATGACATTTGAGAACACAGCGGGACCGGAAGAGTCCCAAGCGGTGGCATTTCTCTCCGATTCAGACCTATCAGTTCTATACAGATGCAGTATTTTAGGCTACCAGGACACCTTATACGCCCACTCCCAACGCCAGTTCTTCAAGCGATGCGAGATCCAGGGAACTGTCGATTTCATCTTCGGCCGCTCTCTAGCCGTCTTCCAAGACTGCGTAATCATCGCCCGAAAAGGACTGGACGGTCAGCAAAACACCATAACCGCGCAAGGCCGCGCGAGTTTCAGCGAAATCTCAGCCTTCTCGTTGCAGTTCTGCACCATCACTGCATTGCCTGAGGTGACGGATTCGCTGGTGGAAACATACCTCGGAAGACCGTGGGAGAAGTGGTCGACGACGATGGTAATGGAGTCGGAACTCAGCGACGCGATCGCCCCTCGGGGGTGGTTGGAGTGGTCGGGGAGTTTGGGACTTGATACGTTGTACTATGCGGAGTACTTGAATAAGGGACCGGGGGCTAATGTGAGCAGCAGGGTTACATGGCCCGGTTACCATGTTCTTACGGATGAAGAAATGGCTAACAAGTTCACGGTGGCTAACTTGATCGATGGCAACTCATGGCTGCCGTCCACAGGGATAGAGTATGTACCGGGGTTGGTTTAGTTTTGTGTTGTACGTGTGCATGTACTTTCTCTAATTAACTTCATTGATCTAGATTTGTTGTGACATTATAGTGTTACGAGATTACTCTTCTGGGAATTCTTTTCAAAGTCTAAACTCAATGAGAATTGAGTTCGGGGTCTTTATTCTAGATAGGTTGGAAGAGTTAGGCCCAATACAATTAGACTTAGGATTATGATAGAGTTTTAGTATAGATATCTCATATTTGTGCTTAGAGGGGGCAATCAATCTCATTAGCTATTGGGACCCATTAAAAACAAGTAAATGGGATGGGAAATTTCTCCTACTTTTAAATTTGGGGTTGTGTTTAATTGGGTGTTAAAGTATTGGATTATAAGGAGAAATGAGATTGAGATCTGACGCAGTCAGAATATTAAAGAGATTTGCAAGCACGAATCTTGAAGAACAACAAAGTCTGCAAGTACAAACCCTAGGTTTTAGTTCTGGAATCCACCAGAGAAAAGATAATCTCAAAAATAGCATTATGATGACAAAAATATCCGAATAATACAAGAGGTCTTTAAATACTAAGAAGAAATTTTGGAATAATAAAAAAGAAAATTCGGAATTATTTCCGAAATTAAAAGAAATCGAAAAACACTCAATATAGTAAATTGAGGTTTTGATGCCTTAAACGGCCTCAAATCACGAAATGGATCCCAAATCCCTACATTGGGTCTTTGACCTACTCGTCGAGACAGTTCCAACGCATCCGGCTCCGCTTGATTCCGACTCCAAATGCAAAAGTTATGTTTAAAACCGTATAAAACATTTACGGCGATCCATCGCTTCTTCAATTTTCGCCGCGATTCGCTTTGCACCAGGATCCCAATCTTCCCAATTACCCATTTGAAAATTGGGTAAATATGGGTATCTGACCTGCCCATTTTATACGGTTATTTTAGGACATTTTGGATTCACTTTTGTACACTTTTGTGCTCTATATGTGGCAATTTGCCTTGAAATTCTCT
>JAULKK010000001.1:13131321-13144506 GCA_032355705.1 Rubia peregrina | reverse complement strand
ATAAAAAATAGAATAAATATTAAAAACAGTAATTTGTCACCTCAGAAATGTAAAGAAAAAAACCCCTAAAAATGTGGAGCAATGCCGCTAAATGTAAATAATTTTTCTTCTAATTTACCAAAAATATAGGAACAGCAATTTCAAGAAGAGAGTAAGCTGGAAATGCGGTATTGTTCTCAGTGGATAGGTCCTAAAATGGCTCCATTCCAGAGCTTGTAGAATTCATCATGAGATTGAAATTCCACCATCTGTATAACAGAAACCACAAATATATATGGAAAAATAGGAAAGAATGGCTATTCAGGGAGAAAAGCATCTATACTGAAACAGAGATCCAAAATTTTGCACATTTCTTTTCTCCCCTCTGCCTTGGATTTCACGGCCAAGGCAGAGAGATCTCTGCCCAAGCTGCTGCTATCTCTCTGCCTGAGCTAAGCAAAGATTATAATTACAGTTTCAAAACTCTCACAAAAAAATTATTTAAAAAATACATGTAAACATGGCGTTTCGGGATTTCGACCTTATCTCAGAACGTCGAAAGCAGGAAAGGGAAAGAAAAGTGAAGAAAAGAATCGCCATTACCGTCGTTGTCATCCTCCTTTTGGCCCTCATTGTCGGCGGTGCGGTTTGCGCGGTTTTGTACAAGGATCGCCTGTTCCCCAACGCGAAACAGGCCGACGCCGATTCACATCCTCCTCCACCGAAACCGAAGGCGAAAGCTCATCCTCCTCCCCCTCCATCGGCCGCGAAGAACAGTTCCGAGAAGAAGGCTTCGCCGGCACAACCCGACGACAAACAACCGGATGGACCAACCATCTCCACCTCGGGGAAAACGGTGAAATCCGTGTGCGCAACGACGGATTACACGAAAAACCTGTGAGGACAGCCTGGGCAAGGCGGTTAAGTCCAACCAGTCCTTGGCTCTTGACCCCAAGGATCTGTTGAAGGCATCCATGGCCGCGGTGTCGGAAGGGATCGACGTGGCTGTGAAAGCCGGAAGGGAGCTGAAATTCGACGACCCTAAAGTTAAGCAGGCGTTTGATGTCTGCTTAACCCTCATGGAAGACGCCAAGGGAGAACTGAACAGATCCATCAATATCACCTCCACCACATCCGAGACCGCTGAAAACACCACCACAGCGGAGCTCAACAACTTCCTCAGCGCGGTCATGTCGTACCAGCAGACATGCGTGGACGCGTTTCCCGATGGGGAAGCGAAGAACACGATGCAGAAGGCCATGATTGGAGTGAAGGAGCTCACTAGCAACTCCCTCGCGCTGGCTAACCTAGCTCACCTTCCCTCCCTTCTTGGAATCAGCATCAAAAGGAAGCTCTTGGATGATGAAGGGTTGCCGAAATGGATGACACCCGAGAACCGGAGAGTATTGAAGGCCAGTACCTCTCATCTGGTTCCTAATGTGACTGTGGCGAAAGATGGGAGTGGGAATTATACTACCATTAACGAAGCTTTGGCAAAATTGGCCGCTTTGCCTAAGTATGAGGGGAGGTGTGTACCATGTTCATTTCAGAGCATCTGTCCAAGTTACCGCGTACATACCTGTCGAACTTATAAAACAACGATTCATACTTTATTTAGCCTTAATTAACATTTAACTGACTAATCAGGTAGTCTTGTAGGTATTAGGTCAGTTTTATAGTACTAATGAAACTACGTCATTTCATGGTATTAATGCAGGTATGTGATACATGTTAAGGAAGGAGTTTATGCGGAAAATGTGATTGTGACAAAGCAGATGGTCAATGTTACCATCTATGGCGATGGATCCCAGAAAACTGTCGTCACTGGCAGCAAAAATTTCGTCGATGGAACTCCAACTTATCTTACTGCAACTTTTGGTAACTTAGCCTCTTCTAAAATATGTTTAAAGGGAAAATGGCATTTCCAGTTTTTTGAGGATTTGGAATTTCGGATCTTATGCCTAATCATTATATTCAGTTTTTATCATTTGACATTAATTCAGGTTTCTAGAATCTAGTTTATAGATTTTTGCTTCATAATTATTCAGTTTGTTGTTGAATTCAGTATTCAGAATCATAATTAATTTCCGTATTGGAGTTCAACAACAAAATGATTAATTATGTATCCAACAAGGACAATCATCATGTTTCCATTAAGGACAATCAAAATGATTATTTATGATGATTAATTCAGTATTCATGATGATTGTCCTTGATTCAGATTCCATGATTCAGTATTCAGAATCCAATTATAGTACCTTGGAAAAATTATTTGAGTTAAATATGTCAGTTGAAGTAAGTTAAAGTTCACATCTGTAATTAGGGCTACCTCATCACATATTTTAACACACTTTGCAGTCCAATTTAAGTGCATATCTAATAGGCCACACATTTATATACATGTACAGCTGCTGTGGGGGAAGGATTCATGGCACAATCCATTGGATTCCGAAACACTGCTGGACCCGAAAAGCACCAAGCCGTGGCCTTAAGAGTACAATCCGACCGTTCAATCTTCGTGAACTGCCGCATGGAGGGATTCCAGGACACGCTATACGTTCAAACCCACAGGCAGTTCTACCGGAGCTGTTACATCACCGGCACCGTGGACTTCATCTTCGGGGACGCGTCGGCCGTGCTCCAAAACTGCCTCATCTACGTGAGGAAGCCAATGGAGAACCAGCAAACCATTGTGACGGCTCAGGGCCGCGTGGACAAGCGTGAAACCACAGGGCTCGTGTTGCACTCTTGCCGTATCCTGGCTGACCCGACACTCGAGCCGGAGAAGGCTAAGTTCAGGAGCTACCTGGGGAGGCCCTGGAAGGAGTTCTCCAGGACAATTATCATGGAATCTGAAATTGGAGACTTCATTCACCCTGAAGGGTACATGCCCTGGCAAGGGGACTATGCCCTAAGCACCCTTTATTACGCTGAGTACAATAACAAAGGCCCTGGAGCTCAAACCAATGCTAGGGTCAAATGGCCTGGATACAAAGGAGTCATCCTGAGGGATGAGGCCATGAAATACACAGTTGGTCCCTTCATTCAGGGCGATCAGTGGTTGAATTCAGAGGGCGTTCCGGTTCGTTTAGGGCTCTTCAGTTAAGATGACGAATGATACTGATGATGTGTGGTGACTTTGCCTGGAGAATGATCGGTTTTTGTGTACATAGACAGAGTCTTGTGACATAAAAAGGGATGATTCACAGTTTAACCGGAAAGAATGAGAAAAAGAAAATAAAAAGAATATGATGTTACCACAATTTTGTTTATTTTTTTATAATTTAGTTGAACTCATTTTTTTTCTAGATCAACGAAGAAGAAAGAAAATAGTAATTAATTCCTTGCGTACTTTAAATCATCGATTGAGGTACTACTAGCATATAATTTATTTTCCATTTGCTTCAGTTCTCTAAATACGTGCTAAACTAAAATGAAAACATTAAACTAGAAGCCAATAAAAAATAGAGATGTTCTAACTTCCGTAAGTCAGCATAAACTGACAATATAAATGTTTAAAACGATTCATCTTTTTCACATTTCGAAAACCTACCCCTTCAAACATCAATTTCAAGAGGAATATCTTCCTAAACCATATCTTGCGAACCTATTAATCTATTTCTTATATGTTTTTATGTCAAGTTGTACTTTGTATGTTTTCGAAGTGGTATATAACTTTCTGAATTTTGTTTGTATATGTCTGTTTCTTGTTTGAAATCTTCTTCGATATGCATGTTCATATTTAGTGGTTGTTAATAGTGTTTGATTTGTTGTTATGATTAGGTGAATTTGTTGTTATATATTTTCACGAATTGAAAGACATGTAATTCATTAGTTACTTGACATTTAACAAGTAGCAAATCTTGTAATTGATTAGAGTTTAAACATCAAAGAAAGGATTTTGAAGTAAGTCATGTTATTTCGAAGAAACATGTGTGTTCCCTTCTCTAAAGGTCTTGCTCTTCATTATGTTATTTTTGGTAAGTTAATGCAAAATTTTCCAACTTTTATTTCATCGTATCCTAAACGGATATTTATTCCGTATTACTTGCAAACAAAAGAGAACAAATAAAGTCTTGAGGATAGTGCTTTGTGAGCAATTTGAAGATTCACTAATATATATCCATCGTTTGTTATCTCCTCATTTTCTTGTTGCCATTTTGTTGGTAAGAAATAGATTTTGTAATCAACTATCTTAAGGCTTTATCTCCAAACCATAAAAAATGACAAGCAATGTCAAGGATCTTGCAGAGTGGTTAAACTTGATCGCTTTGATGGAGGCAATTACATTCGCTGAAAGAAAAGAGTACATTTCTTATTGACTGCACTAAAGGTGACCTATGTCCTTATCACTACAACCACCAATGGAGAGGAAGAAACACTAGATGATCTTTGTAAGAAGAAGAAATGGGAGACAGGTGATGAGATGTGTAGGTAAATATTCTCAACGCAAATGTGTGACAATTTGTTTGATGCCTACCAACTCAATGGTGACTGCAAAAGAGCTTTAGGAAAAGCTAGAGGCAAGATACATGAGAGAGAACTCTTTCAGTAAGAAATTATTGGTCTCATCTTCCTTTAATTACAAAATGGTAGACAACAAACCGGTGATGCAGCAATTCACAGAAATTGAAAAATGTTAAATCACTTCTCCCAACATAACCTTAAGCTTAACATGGATGAATCAATTATAGTTGGATCTTTGATTGATAAACTTCCCCAATTTTGGAAAAAATTTCAAGAGAGATCTCAAACATAAGAAAGAAGAGATTTCACTTGAAATTTTGGCTAACTATCTTCGTGTTGAGGAAGAGTTTCAATTGTAGGAAAATCCTTAGCAAAAGGATGATGATAAAAGAAAATAGTAAACCACCAAAACCAATATTATTGAAGAAGGCCAAAGTATCAAGTCTAAGAAATTAGCTTACAATGGCGTTAGTCATGGAAAGATTAAAAAGAAAACATGCTAATGTGATAATTGCAAAAAAGAAGGGCATTGCAAATAGGAGTGTAAGCTTTTTAAGAAACAAGGCTCTAACTCCTTGAATGGAGGAAAGGATGACAAGCCTCTTTTGGCCATGATATTTGAAATCAACATAGTTGATGGAGACTTTTCTTGGTGGGTTGATTATGGTGTTACTAGGCACATTTGTCAGAATAAAAGTTTTTTCCAAACTATGCAAAATGTGGAAGATGAAGACTCTGCTGCCTTTATGGGAAATGCTGCAACTTCGCCAATAAAAGGCGTAGGAGAGATTGATCTCAAGTTTACTTTGGGAAAGTTGTTACACCCACCAATGTATTGCACTTTCCAACATTTAGAAAGAATTTGATTTCTGATGGTATTCACAAGAAGTTTGGTTTTAAACTTGTGATAGAAGTCGATAATATTGTTATCTCCGAGGGTGAGATTTTTGTGGGAAAAAGGGTATCTATGTGGTGTGATGTTCAAACTTAATGCAATGCATATCAATAAAATGAATGAATCTGTTGTTTACGTGATTGAGTCTTCTTCTATATTTTGTGGCATAATAGGCTAGGAAATGTTCACTATAAAAGAATTCATGACATGGTCAAATTAGATCTTTTACCAAAATTGATAACGGTTACAATCGATAAGCTAAAATAAGTTATTGGGAATGGGATCAAGAGAAACATTCAACAATAATTTCTAACGTATCTGTATTTACTGATGTTAATTATGTCATGCAGAGGTTGAGTTTTACACAAATACCATCAAGTAATATAACTATAAATACAACGTAAGTTTACATTTCAGTATTTATTCTCAATATACAGTATTCATATCATTTTGCTGACTTAGGCATCAGAGAGTTTTCCACTGGAACACTCTAGGGCTTGTTTCTTTGCAGATCGTGACCAAGGGATTCAACGATGCTGCTTGATCAATTTCAAAATGCATCAATTGGAAAGCTTGGTGGGACCGATTAAGTCAGATCGTCTCTTGGTTTATTTCCACTTCTATGACTACTCGAAGGAGTGAGAGGTTGAGGCTCAGGGGGAACAGCCACTGGTGACGAGGTACAATCCCTATATAGGAGGAAAAAAGGTTTATCCCCCAACTTTGTCGAATGTTGAGTATGAGGCATTGCATGTCTCAATGGTTGAACATGAGACGGTGCAAGTCTCGGATGGACCTAGTTTGGTGCCTATCGAAGTATCTCGAGCTGATGTGGCAGGATCTTCGAGGCAATCAGATGTTAACTTTAAGCTTGGTGTAGGAGCTAGGACCATAGGCCTTGTGCAGAACTTGCGAATGGGTTCGCACAATGAAAGAGATGGACATTTTATCGAAGTTCTTGACGATTCTTATATCGAGGCTTATGAACGGACTACCCAAGCAAATTGAGTCACATGAGTGGTTGGCTCGCAGTCGGATTAGGCGCAGGTGGCATAAATGTTGGCAGCAGCATGATGTCAAGTCACCCCTCCCTCTATGCCAATGGAATCGTTGATAGGTATGGTATCCTCAATGACTATGGAGATACCAGTAAGACATGTGTCTCAACCCATTATGGTATTCCCTTATCTTAGATATGTTGAAGAAGTAGCTTAAACATAACCCCAACCCTCATTTCCAAATTGTTCTTAGGGGATGTTGTACGCAATGCCTTCTTTGATGCCGGTAATCCCAAAAGTTGCTTTCCTTAGAGTTGAAACTGGGTATGGAGTGGTGTCTTCCATGGGTATCCATTGATATGGTGGTAAATGAGTACAAAATTTCATGCCCCACCAAGGACAACCTCTAATGCATTCACGGGCCACGGGGCCTTGGATACACCTTGGCCAAATGGGTTCCCAGCCCATGTATCAAACCTCATATGGAGAAATCTGATCTGCACCTTGAAGCATGTGTTAACCAATGCATTTAGCACATGTATTAGTATATTTTGTATGGCTGATTGCTAGATTTAGTTGGGTTTACATCACAAGGGGTTTAAAAGGTCCATGTTGGTTTTCTTGTCTAAATCCTTATTTTTGTATATTTATTTAGACCTAAAAGATGTTGTGTCCTTATGAGAATCTAGATCCAATTGTATGAGATTTATTGTAAATCGCTTGTAAGCACTTTGGACAGAAGGTCATTCGCAAGGATGGTAGTAGATATTAGAATGCCAATGGAAAGAATGGTAGTAGATCGAAGGTCACACACTTAATCGTGGTAGTAGATGGAAATAAGCCAATGATAAAGGATTTGAAGCTCGGACAAAGATGAAGACTGACATGGCCATGTTCTATTGCACGATGTGTGACATCCAATTGGTGTGGTGCCTAAGTAATTGTACGGGCCCCAAGGTATTTCACAGACCGTTCAGTTCAAATGACTTGTGTGGCTAAGTATGAAGCATTAGTCGTGCCATATTGCACGGCCAGTGCACCTTGAATTTTACTATCCAAAGACGAGCCCATGTCCCATGATGTGACCATCAGTTTTCTAAGAAGTCATCTCCAATCGATCGCCTGCGAAGAATTGCACGGTCATCACTGTTCAGAATGTCAAAAGAAACTTCTAGCCAGTGGCCCGTAAAGATTCACACAGCCGTGTTGCTTATATGCAAGGGAACACAGTGCCAGCCGGTGGCCCATGCCTTATTGCACAGCTCGTGTCGCCGTCCAGTTAGGGTTTCCCTTGCCTTTTTGGGTCTATTTAAGGCCCATTTCCTAACTACTATATAAGAAAACCTATGTCTACTAGAGTTTAAGTTTCGCTAGTTTATTTTTCATTCTCTTAGTTTTCTAATAGTGGGTGGTAGAGAGAGAGAAAGGGAATAACCCTTCTCTCTTCTTTTAATCTTCCTAGTTTTGCCTACGGGCATTGAATCCAATTGAGAGATTGGGTTCAATGCTTAGGGAGTAGTTTATTTGCTGAGGGATTTAAATTTGTATTCATGATTTGGTAGATATTTGGTGAGATTCTAATATCTCCCTATCCTTTTATGTTTATGAATATCATGTTTGATGTGTTCTTTACATTCTCATCAAATGCATTTTAGATATCCTATGTTGGCATACACCTTAGTATATATTTCATGTATGGTGCTAGTATCTTTTGTCCTCTTGGGAGTGTCGCGGTTAATAGGGGGAGTGAGAGTCCACGACTATGTGAGTGTATACATATGGGTCATAAGCACCGCTCCAATGACAGTGCGCTAGTATGACTGGAAAATGATAGCTTGATAGGTGAGGGCATGATACACTACAAGAAACTGGACCCATTACGTCACCCTCTTTACCCTAATTTTTTTAGCTTAGGTCAAATAACCGAGGCAAAATATTCTTTTATCTCTGGTTTTGTTTCCGAAGTATATTAAATATTTTAACTCGGTTAAAAAACTGTGGTAAATAATATGTTTTTACCTCTGTTATTTTATTAACCGAGGTAAAAAGAACAAAAAATGGAGTAAATAATGTTACCAAATTGCATGGGAAGTCGCACATAATGTTTTGGCAAGACGTGCGAAATTGCATTCTACGTCGTTCCAATCAACATGTTATGCTACAAATTACCACCGTTGTTAATAAATAAAAGATAGAATAAAACATAAACAAATCAACTTTTGTAAATGAATATGTGATATTTAAATGGTGGAATAAATGGGAAATCCAAAAAAGTCAATTAGTTAATGTTTAATTAAAGTACTTAAATTATTAGAAAAATCAAGAACACATACTTACAAATAGTACATAAATTTGATTAAGAATTGCCTTATAGTTTCAACATAACAAAAATTACAATAAACTCAATCAGCTTGGAGTATGATGACCTTGAAGATGATTGGCCCCCCAACTTGTATAAGCTCGAAGAACAAGGTGTCCCTGACGCGTAGGCAGTTTCTAGAAAGGAACTCTCCAAAACCCTTTGGAGACAGGACCTTGATTTTCCCACCCCTTGAGTAGTTCATACGCAACTCTGTCCCGTAGCACCTTAGAACAAAGGGGGTATTCTCAGTCGAGAGGAATGGTTCAATCTTCCGAGGGATGTACTAAATCACAAAAAAAATCAATTAGATATATACACACACACACAAATATATGTAATGTGGAACAATTAATATTAATTGAAAATGCATTACCAAAGTTGACTTTTTGCCGAAGTTCTTCTACTTCAAGGTGCAATGGAACTGTGGGCTATTAGCAGTCATTGTATGATGTTCAAATTCGAGCACAATAGGCTCAGGAGTGCTCTGTTGTGCGGAGAACTGCTTGAGAACAAAGAAACATTAATTGTGCAAATTGTGAAAATTTATTAGTAAAAATATATGTAAAATGGTAAAAAAACCTGTAAAGTGGGGAGGCGTGAGGATCTTTCACATGTCATTTGTCTTGGATAACAGAAGAAAATGTTAAGGCTATGTTAAGGGCATACTGGACATGATAATGCAAGATGCGATGTCACCCCTTCGTCGCAGATACATCTCGGTCCTAAACAGTGACTTGGTCGATGTGTATCTACGACGTCGCTACAACGTTGACTAAACTGAGTAACTAATAGAGGTAGGAACGAGGTCACATTTAAAAATGTAACGTAAACTGAAAAGCAACACCGTGACATCGCTAGCACATCGGTAACACTGATGGCTTAATAGAACTAAGTGCGACGTCTCATGTATATTCCTTGACATATGAATATACGACGTTGCATGAAGGTCGCATAGACAGATATGTGACTGAAAGGCTGACAACCTCGCATACAACTAAGGCAGCAATGGTAAAAAACACATAAACCTAAAGAAGTTGGTGCTTTAAGAAAGAATAAGTGCTGGAAAAATGTCCAAAACCATACCAAAACATAGTACCTAGGTATAAACTTTAGGAAACTTTGCAATTTTACACATTTAAGTATGAACTGGAAAACCAAAATACACAACACATTCACAAACCATAAATCGGGAATGTAAAGCAACAAATCTTGAAAAGTATGTGTTAGAAGTGTTGAAAAACTATACCTTTGAGACGAGAGTAGAGCACAGGTGTGGGAGACTGTTGAAATCTATGGGAAACTTGTGACAAACATCTAGAACTGAATGTGAGGGACCTCCTATTTAAAGCCATTTTGGTTTGACGCCATTTTGGATCCTTGTGTTCTCCACCTCGCATAGTGTGACATCGCACCTATGTCGATGTAGACGAGATGGAGTCAAACTATGACCGACGTCGGACGTACATGTGAGCCTAACAATTTTAGCCCACAAACTAGTATGTCAACATTTCTAATTTATTTAAAAGTTTTGGTAGCAACAAATATTTGACAGTATCAGTATTATTGGAACAAATTATTCATTACACTCAAGTCTTAGTCATATTCAGAGTGACCTTGAACTCCCTCTCCTCACTGCTGGTGGAAGGAACTATACAAGTTCCCTATATCTATCCCTTGATCTCTTTTTTTCATAGTTGGAAAGATTAGTCGATATTTATGATGTTCATGTTGTTTATAGCTAGTGAAATCCATATCATATACTCATGTATTTTAATATATACTAATATTCTTAAATATATGCTGATGTTATTCTAGGTTTGGTGAACGATCCATGCATGCACGTATCAATTACTCCGGAGGTGAGATCAAAGAAAGTGAACTGGGAGATTATGAAATAGCTGGAAGATAATTATTGAGGTTCACATTTTGGTAATAGGCTGATGGCTTATGATGGAGTGAAGATCGGTGCATACGCTTCAGATGATAACTGGTGTTTAATTCTGATTTTATTATTGAAATGATCTTCCAAGTTAATTATTCTTTTATGTTACATTGCATACAGTGTATTTTAAAAAAAATTATGTTCCCTAAAATGTAGGAGGGAGAGGGAAATACTTATGAAGGATTCTTGGGTTTCGTATGAAGGACTCAATATGAATTGATTATAGATTGAACCTTAAATACATGTAAATAAATGTTATTCCAAATTAGAATAAATTAGTTTGACACAATTTTGTAAAAGTCCTGGAAAACTAAAATTTTCAAGGAAGAACGATGATATGAAAACTATAGGCCCAACCTCATTTACTAACTCGAAATAAAGCGTGTTCCCAATCTAGAGTTTCTCCTCATCAAGAAACCTAGTAAACTTCTTCGGGGTCAGGGTCTTAGTAAACTTCGTGTTCCTCGAGTAGTGCATCTCATACTCCCTTTCGTTGCACCGTAGCACATCGGGTAATTTGTATGGTGGTAGGAGCTCTGAAATCTGGTCTGGGACGTACTGATTTATAGACAAAATTTCAAATTTAGTAAATATGAAAGGAACCTATCAA
The DNA here is from genome assembly GCA_032355705.1 of Rubia peregrina. NCBI lineage: Eukaryota > Viridiplantae > Streptophyta > Magnoliopsida > Gentianales > Rubiaceae > Rubia > Rubia peregrina. Next base: position 13,133,253 of record JAULKK010000001.1, on the reverse strand, counting down.
AAAAATCAATTGAAAATGAAATGCATATGTAACAGGGAAGACTTACCGAAATTGGAACTGCAACGAAATTGGTTTGGGTAAGAGTGTGGACAAAGTGTGGAATGACATCCCCAAATGTGGTCCGAGGATGACAATTCTCATCCGAATCTTTAGGGATCTGCATTGGTGAACAAAATTTTTAATAATATAATTAGAAAATAAAATGAATTTAAATCCAAACAAGAAATCACTCACCTCAGTCGGGGCACGTCTACTCAAACAGCACAGTTGGCCATTATTTCTATGTTTTTTCAGCAAGGTGTCGCACTTAATTGTCGAACCAGAAAGTGACTTCGCCTACATGTATGCGTAATGTCACTAACCAGTCAACAAAACCAATTGGTTAAACGAGAAAAGTGCGGCGTTGTATTCAAGTAGTGTTAGAAGAAAAAAGTATGAGCGACGTCGCTACACGATCGCTCCAAACAAAGGAGGATCCACAAAACAGTGACGTATTCAAACCTAATAAATGCATTATCAATAAAAAAAACTTGAGCAGACAAAGGTTATGGACAACAAAATAGGGCGGGTTGACAGGTGAGAATGTAAAATCCAAATTCATACAACACAGAGCTAACATCCATGAGAATTTGAATACAAAAAACAAACAACACATTGGTATACCATATACAATCAAATTTAATGTCAAATACAAAAATGAAAATACTATAAGGAATCTAGGAAGCATACATTTGAAAAGATGGATTGTGGGACTGCCAAAATTCGAGGGAAAGTTGAATATCTAAATTGATGTATGAGGTGGGCTCCATATATATAGTCGGTACGAATAATTGTGAATTCTATCTCAGATAAAGCAATGTCGCAGATCAGTCGACAAAACCAACATGGTAACGGTGTTGAAGCGAAGTCGACTAATCTACATGTGAGCTCACCATTTTAGCTCACTAGTATAGCAACGGGCCAATGTTTAACCAACAGGATATGCAACGTCGTATACCTATCATGTTTAGAAACTTATTACCGATATGACAACGATATCGGTTTGCATTATAGTGGGCCTCACCATTTCGGCCCACTAGCATAGCAACTGGGACCGCATTTGACCAAAACGAACATAATTGACCTTAATAATAGTTAATAGTATATTAGATATTACTGATGGATGTTTATAGATTTCCATGAACTTCATAGACGTCCAGTTCGATGGGAATCAATTTTAGCACAATCGGTGAACTTTATTATCATCCAGTTCAATGGGAATCACCACATAAAATCGCATGAAATTTCATATTCTTGGTTTTTCAAGAAATGAAAAGATAATAGAATTCCACCCATCAGAATTTTTTAAGTGATTGTGCATGGCGTCGCATAGATTGTAGAAAATTACTTACAAGTATAAAAGGCATTATTCAAAACAACTTGTGGAAATACATGTGGAATAAGACAAGTTTCTTTATTACCCTCGGTTAATATATGTTCAACTTTGAATGATATATGTTCAACTTTGAATGTCAAAGTTTCTTTTCGGGAATGGCCTTTTATATTTACAATTTTGCATTTAGGGCTTTTCGACAGGGTGGGAAAACTTAAAATACAAAATTGGAGATAACAATTTGTTATTTACATTTTCATAACAAAGTTGTTCCCATTTGTGCATGGTCGGGTCGTCGTTAAGGGCCACAATCTTAACAGGGAGTATTTTACTACACTTTTCCAAAATTAGATTGTGACCCTTATTTTCATGTCGCAAATTTGTAGTAATAAGAGAATCCAAAACTGGCCCCTTTGTGATATCACCTGAATTGAATTTTCCAACGGGAACAAAAAAAATTGAATAAAACAATTTCCCCATCCATTTTTTATTTCAACAACATTCGGCAACAATAAACATTTCCCATCAACAACACTTCTCCTCGAAATCCAACTACATAC
>JAULKK010000001.1:13109294-13128580 GCA_032355705.1 Rubia peregrina | reverse complement strand
ATCTCCATTCAGATTAGCTCTCATCAAAGCATCATCTGAAAATGAAGCACAGCAGGTTTCTTCTACCAATTCCCAACCTGCCAAAACACCTCCTCCTCCAAAGCCCAAAAAGCCTGTGTATTCAAGTTAAGTTCGCTTTATGGCTTGATTTATTCCGTTTGCTGTAGGTAATAATTAACTGCTGCTTCTTCTTTTTGGCAGTGAAAAAGGGTCAAATTGTGAGGGTGGAAAAGGACAAGTATCTTAATAGCGTGAATGTGAGTATTGAAACTACTTTTTTTTTTCTTTATTCACTAAACTTTAACGCTTCCTGTATTTCTATTTTATAGATACGCGTTTCTAATTTTGGTAATCTCCCTGTTCCATCATAACCTGTAATTATAGTATTCATTAAGTTAGAGTTGATTAATTTAAATTATGAAATTTTTATTGATATATGTAAGGATATTATCGTGAGGCGTAATGTTATATTCGTCTCATTGTATGTTTTTAAAATCTTTTTTATAATTTATAATGATAAATAATTAAATATACTAATGATCAATTATTTTTTAAATCAATTGTCGAAAAATTTAAATGTGTAACTTATATTGGAACAGATGAGTATGATTTTTTTAGTTTAACACCTTTCAATTATATAAAATTATTGTTTTCACTAGTGTTAGGAAGTAATTTTAAGATACTTTTCGAAGTAATTTTTAGTTTTAAACATCGCATTAATGATGCTTATCGATGTAATTCATAAAATATAAGATATTTGTCGAAGTAATTTTTTGTTTTAAACAATGTATTTATAACTTAAATATCATAATTTTAAACAATATTTCTTCTTTTTTAGCAATTTAATTTATAATTATATATTTAAATTTAAATTAGTATCTTTATATTAAAATTACTATACTCCATCTATCCTTCTTTACACTAGTGGAGACAAGGGTGATTAAAGACAGTTCTATCGAATCATAGAATGCACTTTAGAACTGCCTTCTCTAACTCCACCTTTGATCGAAACCAAAATAGGTTCCGAAACCAATTTCTAAGGTTCTAAAAAAACTGCTGGAAACCCGAGGTTTCCGACAGCCTTGAAACAAAAAAATGGAAGAAATGGCCGATAGCCTTGTCCAGCATAGAGCAACAACAAACATATAGCTGTAACAGGGAATCAACAACACTATTGGGTTTCCATGGATCTCCCTCCGACCATCCATATCTAGCGCAACAACACTATCGCGGCAACAGGAGCGGGTCGTGGCGGTGGAGGCATTCTCCAGAAGTGATGGAAGGCTTCGATTTTCTGCGGTGGTGGTGATTCTCCAACGCAGTGGCATTAGCCAGCAGTTGTTGCGATCTTCAGCGGCTGCAGTGGGTCGATCTCCAATTGCAGAGACTATCTTTAGCAGCGGTGGTGACATTCTCTAGTGGCAAAGTAGTGGAGGCGTGAGGGTGGAGAGAAGATGAAAGTTCCAGAAGATGGGCGGAGAGAGGAGGATGCTAAGGGTGGAAGGTGGGGGATGGGCGGAGCACGGTGGCGTGACGGTGGAAGGTGGAGGCGGATGGAGAAAAATAATGAGGAGGGAGGGGGGAGTTCATGTTGAAAAAGAGTGAAGTAAAAATAATTAATGAGTGTAAACCCTAGTAATTGAATTTACATATTGGGCCAAAAAGACAGCCTATTAAAGGCGAATCTACCATTAGAATCACCTTTACAATAAAGGGTGACCTACGATAGCACTTCTGAACTCGAAACCTATTTCGAACCCTTATTGAAGGCATTTGTACAATTAAAACCTCCTTTAATTAGTTTTTATTAAAGGTGGAATTGTCTTTAATCAATTTTCATTAAAGGCGGAGCTACCTTTAATTGATTTAAAACTGTCTTTAAAATTGAAAAAAAAAGTGACATGGGAGGGATTTTTGAACTCGGAACTTATTTCAAACCTTAACTAAAGGTGGTTCCGATGGAACCACCTTCTAGCACTGCCTTTAATATAGACTTCTCCACTTGTGTTAACTTGTAAGGAATCTTTTTTTAGTCAAAGTGGTCAAATTTTGATCACATATTTGATAGATATATGAGCAATAATTATCGCATGGGCTATTGTTAGGTGAATTCGTCTTCTGCGACATTGTCTCTTGGTGAGACCGATGACTAATTATAAATAATTGAAACATTAAATATGAGTTTCAATTTTTTTTCGGGGATAAATGTAATTATTTATGGATTTGGGTGATTTTTAAAAAAGAATGATGAAATCCAGGGAGATTTTGCAAATATCCAACTAAACACAATTCTCTTCTCCTTTCTTCGCTCAACCGCCGGATCCCCTATCACCGACGGTCTTTAAGCTCCTATTCCTTGCATCTTCATGCTTCTGTGCCTCTATTGTCCCCTTCTTCTTACTTCCGTGCTTTTCCTTCCGTCAATCTCAAGGATTCACGTCTTCATTTTCCCATGACGTTGTCACAGAACCCTAACTGTCGGCTATTGCACATCGGAGAAAGCTCGATGAGCGCAGATAAGTAACTGGAAAGGAAAAAATCTTGTCTTCGTGGCTGCATAGAACAACTTAGTTGGTCTATCCCCCTCATGAAGCCATTGCACTTTGTCTCTATGTTGTCTATACTTGCATTTAGCCTCCTCAAACTCTTATAGCATTTTCCTATCTTCAAACTCCTTTCTCTGCTTTCCTTCATTACTAGGATCCCCATTCAGTAAATCCTATTATTCCCTCCACACTTTTTTAGCTTATAGAACTCTTTAACCAATGTTAGAAAACTCATTTTTATTCAGCTCCCCCAAAGACCTCATCATCTCTGTTAAAATATTTTCAAAATCCTCCATTGACTCCACCTAGCTCCATACTGCTTTAACGGTCCCAATGAACTGTGGTGATGCTTCCCACATATTATAGTACTTAAAATTCCTAAATTTCCTTCATTCCTCTTTCTGCCAACCCAGAACAATAGGATGATGATTTGAGAGATTATTAGGCTTCACCTCACAGTATGCTTGCTTCAAATTACTGGTCCATTCTTGATTAACTATCCCCCTTATCAATATTTCTTTGAATTAACGCTCCTGCTTCTCTCTTATTACACCAGGTGTATTTCATAATTGTAGTTCAAAATTCTTCCAGTAATTGTAATTCTATTACCTCCTGAAAATCTAAGATCTCTTTTTTCTCTACATCATTTATACCCAACCCTGTCACCCAACTCCAAAGGTGAGTTGAAATATCCAATAATTATCCAGGGTTTATCATCCTTGCTTCCTTGCACTTTAATGTACTCCCACATAGTTTTTCTCTTCTCTTTGGTATTGTGCTCATCTACAACTTTTAGATAAAAACATCAAACTCATGTCCTTAATTTCTTCTCCAATATCCATCAACTGATCACCAACATTCAATCAATTTAAATTATAAAAATCATATGTCCATTCTAACTAGATCCGCCCACCAACAATATGGCCATCAGTAATCAATTCCCAGCCTAGACCAATCATGTCCCATATTTTTTGCTGATTTTATTTCTTTACTTTAGTTTCCAACAACCCCGAACACCCTATATGGCTTAGCAGACATAATTTTTTAATTCTCATATGCTTTCATACTTATTTAGCCTATGCACATTCCAGCAAGAAAGTTTATTATGCATCAAGTGGATCAGTTAGAAGAGTGTATACGTTGCACTTACTCCTCGAGCTTCATGAGCATTCTTGCATTTTATCCTTCCCTTTTGCTTCTTTCATTCCCTTTTGCTGCTTTCATTCCCTTTTGCTCCTTTCATTCCCTTTTCCACCATTTTAAATCCATCCTCTTTCAGTTTCCCTTCCTCCTACAGGTCTATCTTATCTTTCTCTTTTTTTGAGCCATTTCTTCTTTAGTTTTTACACCTATAGGAAAATACAATGATCTACACTTAGCGGAATCGTTAATAACACCAACATTTTCACGGGATAGCAGTTACTAACCCGCGAAATTTATATTGTTGCTCTCGTGCTCACTATAAACTACTAGAGAGTAGCTAGTGGCAATTCTGGGGTCGTCCTTAGAGATGCTAGAATTCAAAAATCATCACTCTGATTGTGTGTCGAAATGCCTAGTGCTACAAACATGGTTTTTGGGGGTTTTTTTTGTCTACAAACTACTAATCATGCAAAATAAGAGAATCAACTATATTAAGCTAGCCTTGGGGATATTTGTGTAATATGACCGGTAAATGACTTTGATCCTATATTCTATCGCATATAATACATATAAGCTTATCTCATGTCTATGTCACATAGTGTGGGTGATAGTCAGAACTTCTCAATGTTCGTCACACAAAGATACCTAAGCCCATTGTAATCCTATCAGCGCCATCTACGTAATTAGGGAAGGTGCGCTAATCACTTGGATACCGTAGTTCCTTTCCCCATAAATTTCACTCCCAATGCTAATACGCCCCCGCATAAAGGATGAAATTCCTAAGTAGTCACCTTGCGGGCATTACGCATGTTAGGTATGAGAGTAAGTAAATACATCTCTGGAACTCCACTATGAATGTTTCTCCCTAAGTCTATAGAGGCAAAGGAATCAGTTGCTCATGATGACTCTAGGGTTGAAACGATGATGGTCATTTCACGATGACTCTAGGGTTGAAACGATGATGGTCATTTCACGACAACCCTATTTGCTACACATTATCATGCTTTTCTTATCGGGGGTACACTGAGGGTGTCTCGCACCCACGCTATGATCCAACCAAGTTAGGCTATAACGATCGAAGTGGTACTCTCAATCATATATGCATTCACATACAAAGTCAGTACTCACGATCCTACATTATGGCTAACTCGACACTCCTAAGGGGAAATCAACCTTAGCACGATAACATATCACGTATGAAGAACTGTGCATCATAGAATATATATATATATAGCATGCATCATACAAGAATGTAAACCTTAAATTGAACATGAATATTCAAACACATAAAAGGTAAGAGGATCTAGAATCTCACAAATCATTACCTAGTCATGAATAAAAATAAATTCTCAAGTAATCACACTAGTCCATGTTTATGGAACCCAATTCAATAATTGAGTTTAATGCCATCTGCATAAACTAGGAAATAATAAAAGAGAAGAGAAGAGTTAGTCTCTTTCTCTCTCCACCTACTCTTATTTCTAGGAAAATGAAATTACAATTATGAAGGCTCTCTAACGAAAAGAAGGAAAATGAGGAAGAACTCTAGAGAGAGAACTACCTACCACAAAATTTAGATCTACATTATGCCCTTCTAATGCCACGTTGGCACGAGTTGTGTAAAGGCACACGACTAGTGCAAGAGTACATGGGCCTCAGACTGGAGCTTCTCTCCAGGTGTACTGAGTGTGCGGCCCGCACAAAAGCACGCAAGCCACGGACCGAAGTAGTAGTCTTCTTCTTTTAAGCACTCACTCACTCAATATCTCCCGGGTCGCAGGCCGGAGAGTTCATTTTTCAACTTCTTGACGCACTAGCTGTACAAAAATTCACGGTCCGTGTGAGGACTTAGTCACCTCAGCACTTGATTTGGAACGGGCTTCGACTCTTCCAAAACATGACCTTTTTCCTTCAACTTATTTGTGCCGCTACGGATAAACCACTGATCGGATTTGGGAGTTCCTGTAGTCCATTTTATAACACTCAAGAAGACAAATCCAACAATGCCACTTATAGAGGCTGGTTTTTCTTAGATCATTTCCAGAACTTAGTTTAACTCTCGGATCTCGATTCATCCGCTTCTTTGCCTTCCTTCTTTGACCTTCTATCTTCTACCGCGTTTTGACTCGTGACCTTTTTTCTTATACCATCCTTGTGAATGACCTTTTACAATCTACTACCATTCTTGCAAATGACCTTCTAAAACAGTCTGAAGTCCCTACCAGCAATCTACAAATGAAAGCTCACAAAAAAGGATATGGATGCTCGTAGGAACATAGAATCCATTAGGTATAACTAAGCTACAAAATGAGGGATTTAGATAAGTAAACCAACGATGGCCATGTAAACCCCTTGTAATGTAAACTTACCTAAATCTGGCAATCTACCATGCAAAACCTAACAAAATATATGCTAAATGCTTTAGAAGACACATGCTTCTATAGTCTCATTATACACCTTCCTTATCTGTTGAATGTTCTCAGTTTGAGCATTTTTCTTGTACATCTCCTTATTGTGCCCAATTAAACCACTCTTCCCACATTTGAGTGGCTTCCATTCAAAACTGATTTCCTAGCTGACAATGGCTTTGTTATCATTTAGAAACAACAGGTAATTGGGTAATTAGTCACTTGTATGCACCTTAACCTGAACCCTTTAACAGAATTGTAGATCAATTAGAATCAGGTTAAACATTAGAATTCAGGAAATCAGTGTTAGGTAATTTGTCACTTGTTAGGTAATTTGTCGCTTGTTATCCTCATTCTAATCTCTGTTTTTCAGCAAAACTGGTTTACCATGGAAAATAACTACCCTCTTATCCAACACTGCATCCCTATCTTTTATATTTTCTTTTCACCATTTAAACATTAGAATTCAGGAGCCATACCTTGGTTTTTTCTTTCCACAAACCCGAAAGAAAAGACCCTTAATTACTCTGAAGGGTAGGTTGCTTCCCAGCACTCTGCACATAATAGTTGTTTCCTACTGCTTCGAGCTCTCCTGCACATTTTCAATAGTGATTTCTCTCATTGTAAGCCCTTCAATTTCAACTGGTTTGTAGTACTGTACTTCCCCCGACCCTTCTTTCATAATTGAGCTCCACGATTTTGTCTCATATCTCTTCTTCTTTTATACTCCAATCCAATCTCCTCCTAAGCTTCAGGCAAATCCCATCTGAGATCTTTCTTTCTTCCTTGTTACTTATCAATTCCATATTGTACATCGATTTCTTTCCCCTGTTCATCTCTAGTTCCACTTGTACTTGGAATTGTTTTGAAGATTGTGCTTTCCATTTTTTACTCTTATTCGATCTCCCCATAAGGGTGGCAAATTATAGTGTGTATTACAAGATCAGATCAGTGAAAAGGATGAAGAGCACATAGTTAAGGTGTAGTCTCCCCTAGTACTAGAGAGAGAATAAAACAATGATTTTGTCTTTTTAGATTTGTCGTAAAATGTTGTTTCTAAAAATTAATTTTTAATGTGTCTTTATTATCCGTAGTTACACATATTTATAACCTAACATGTTTATTAGACACTGTAAAAAGGATTTTGTGCAAGTTAAAGATAGACATAGAGAGTATTTAAATTTAATATTTATTATAAACTTTTCATAATTTATAACACCAAATCATGTTTTAGGCAGCATAAAGTTTAGGCAAGAATAATCATGCAATTATTAAATATTTTGATTGGAATGAAGTTCATTTAAAAGATGCAAATAAAGTTGGATAAGATGGAGTTTGTGTTTGTTTTTGCAGAATTATCTCTGCCTAAACTGTAGGCGGCCTCACATGACTCCATCTCAATTTATAAATATGCCACCCGTCACAAATTAGAATTAGCTAATTAATGTGCACATGAATGGAAACATAAATTCTAACTTTTACTACTCTCTATTCCGTGAAAAATGACATATTTACTTTTTCACGATATTCAACGATAATTTGTTACTGTCAATATCTCTACTTATATTTAATAATTCTCCATAAAAACATTAATATTTTAAAAATAAATGTAAACATGAATCTAACAGTATTTTACATAATATTTTTATTATTAATATTTTAATTCATATTTAGGATTAAATTTATTAAATTTAATTTGAAAGAAATAAATATGTTTTTTGCGTGGAATGACGGAGTATATTATTTTCTTAAATTAAGGGGAAATAGTGTACTGACCCACACTTTTGCTTTATTTGTTGGAACTCTAGTACTTGTCCGTTGGTCATCCACCTTACTACAAAGGTCTGGACTATATTTACGAGGACAGGGGAGAGGTAATTCACCTTATACGTACCTACATGCTCTTTTATATGTTTCACGATTATATTATTGAATTTTATTTTTTATATTGTCAAATGTTAAGGCTCTACCTTTCTTCTTCTTCTTTTAAACTTCTAACTTTAATTTTAATTAAAATTACATAAATTTTAATTAATAATATCTTTAAATATATATAAGTAAAACATATTTAAATTAAATTACCTGATATTGTTGTTATTTATGTATCAATTAATTTTTATGATATAAATACCACTCTTTTAATGCTAAAAAATTGAAGTTGGGAGTTTACAAGGGCGGAGGGAAAATGTAAAGAAAAAACAAAAAGATACTTTTCACTACAATTCCACACATTATTACTCATTTTTTCCAAGTTAGCTGCATTACAGTTTAGTTAATTTTATTTTAATATTTTTTTGTAATATATTTTTTTTATTTATTATTATCTAATATAATAAACTCTAATTTATTTCAAATTAGTTCAAATCGAGCGGCATTAAAGCCATCAAGTCATGAGTAATAATATTCTTTTCCATAAAATCATGTCTTCTTATTATTGTATAGGAGGGTGATAATTATTCTATAAATTATTATAAACATTTTACTTCCAGACGAAGTAACAATCACTGAGCTCTCGATAGCAAACGAGAAGTGGTATTTTTATATTATGTATAATTTAAAATTTATACCGTGATTGTTTGGATGTTTAGGGAGCCAATACATTTGGTTTCATTAATTAGATTGGCCAAATAACCTATATTTAAGTGTTCTTTACATCAAGTGATATGATGATCTCATTCATACAAGGCATTATCTAATTATTACAATTTAAGTCAAAGGTCTAAGCAGAATAAGTAGTGGTAGTTTCTTAATGGTTTCTTAACGGTAAGAAACCATTAAAAAATTGCACAATCCCACAATAGTGGTTTCTTGTGTGATTTCTTGCTAAAAAACTTCTCCGTTTCTTAGCAAGAAACAACAATAAACCATAAAACATTCTCAGCTGGTGGGGTCGCCTGACAGGCTGACCATTCTTTGTCCACTAGAGGGACACGTGGCACCTCCTTATTGGGCCACGTGTCCCCACTTTTTTATAAAAAATATCTGCACAAATTATTTGAAAAATATGTAAAACATTTGTTTAAAATCTACAAATTTTTAAAAAAATCTGCAATTTTTTTTAAAATTTGAATAATTTATTTCACAAGATATATAATATATTTTTTGAAAAATAGAAGTAAATTTAAAAAAAATGTATTATTAACTTCACATTCAATTTATTTTGGTTGAGAAAATTTTATTTAAATTAAATGTGAATGATAAAATTACGAGTACAGCAGAGAAAATCAAGTGGATTCCTTGAATAGTAGGGAGCGTGGTTTCTACCACCGTTGAAGAAATATTGGAGTGGTTTTATAGTGGTTTCTTAGGATGAGGTAGAAGAAAGAGATTGAGAATAATAATGTATTTAACTGATACCATTGCACATGGTTTAAGTGACAATAAGAGTGACAATAAGAAGGGTATGGCTAAGGATAAATGGTCTATATTGTGCATTTGTCTAATAATGTCGACCTGAAACCACCGAATAAAATCAATCACAATATCAAGCGTTAGATTAAATAACCAATAATGTTCCATCTACACTACTGATCAACTTCAAGGCAATCAAAAATGAAGAAAATTTAAGCTCCTTAACTAAAGTTTCGGTCAATCTTCTTTTAACCCGTATAAATCCTTTCACTACACTAGGTAAGTTTATAGGAGTCATTTCTAAAGCATAGAATTATTACTAACTCTAACCCGAAAGGATACCGAATAGACGGTTTAAAGGCAAATTAATTCGAAAAATCGGTCTAATTGGCCTGAAACAACCTAATGGAACGAAATCTACAAATCTTTTTGAATTCTCATAAACGGAATTGCCAGAAGTCTTTTGATTAAACAGTTTTGACTCGGGTTTCTCCTAACCATATTTGGATAAATAGATCGAAAGTCAATGTAATTTTTCAGGACCGTTTTACTAGGAAAAGTATCGCCGTAAAAACTAACATTGACATAGACAATTCCAATCTAATACTTAAAATATTTTTAAAAAAATAGTTTTAATCACTAAGCTAAAAATAACAAAAAAATACTTGAAATAGAGAAAGATGATATAAACATAAAACCACCACTACAAAGAAAAAAAGAAGTTGAAGGGAATAAAAATATAAAGGAATTTTTTTATAAGAAAAAAGAAAGAAAGGAAGGCAAGCGTTACTTTTTGTGTCTCTGATACATGACTAGAAGACGGTGGTGGAGGGGTGACGTGTACCGGCAAGTGAGAATTGTTGATGTTGCGTATGTGGATTAAGCGGTGTATCTCTAGTACCAGCGACACGTGAACGTCTACCACTTAGTCCTTAGAGACTCTCTTGAGAGAGAACCTGCAAAACCGTGTAGGTAAACCCCAAAAAGTTCATAAGAAAACCCGTGTTAATATCTCTAGTTGATCTATCTCCATCGCTTCTCTAAATCCTTGGTCGGATCTTGGAAACTCCGGTGTTGAAACATCCTAAATTTCGATTCCTTAAATTATTATTTTGGTATAATTTTGGTTCCTTAATTAGATATTTAAATCAAACATTCTAAATATATTATCATGGATATGTTACATTTTAGCAAGTGCATAAATCAACTTTGATAGCATAAAATGGTGCAAAGTTGTGAAGTTACTGTTTTATGAATTTAATTGATGGGGTGAATTAACCTTTTCAGGTGCTGGATCTTCGGATATTTGAGACAGGGGAATATGCTCTAGTAAGTGTGTAAGATTTTTTTAAGCAATAAAAAACATGATTATCCATCACACGTTCTCTGCAATATTCCCTAACTGTCCGAAATTGTGATCTATATATAAGTTTATGGATTTATTATTTTATTTTTTACCTTAAAATTGTATTTTATAAAAATAATTAAATATTGTATTTTATAAGATTAAACAAGTAAAACGTGTAATTGAATGTGAAAATATTTATTAAAAAATTAGGGCAAACAACTTCTATGAACCTTAAGTTATTATTATCGTTCATCTTTGGCTTTTTATTTATTTTTTGAATACTCTTGACCCCGGAACTAAAAAGAAGTGTTAAGCTGTGCCACTTGCGTCAAATCAAACCGTTAAGTTTAACTTTTATTGACGTTTTGAGGGGTACACTTTTTTCTATTCAACCCCAATTTTTTTTACAATTAAGAAGAATGTCTTCTCAAGTCATGCGTGTAGCGCATGACTTGAGAAGAAATCTCAACTCGGATCTAGCGGTGCTCGAGAAGACCTTCTTCTGAATTGCAAAGAATTTTGGGGTACAATAGGAAAAGATAATTTTACCCCTCTAAATGTTTACGAAAGATGAATTTAACTGTTTGAATAGACGGAAGTAGCGCGACTTAATATATCTGTTGGTTCAGAGGCCAAGTGTGTTAAAAAATAAAATGGAGGATCGAATGTTGTTGAACGTTTATTATTACCTCTTTAAACCGTCAAGTAGGACTTACAGACGACGTTGAACGTTTGACATTTACAATCTCTAATCAAAACTAAGGTTTAGTTGTTCCAACATGCGATTTAAATTTGCTAAATCCAATCTAGTGGGATTGGGAACATAGAGAAAGGGAGAATGGTTATGTGCATCAACCTATATATTGATCTCTTGGAATCCTTTTTGACTCAAAATAAATTTAAATGTTTCTCTTTAAAGGTATTGATAATTTGATTAAGCTGGAGTATTACCTAAAGGAGATTAAGCTGCATATTACTGTTTTCGTTGTAGATTGGATGGGTCGGGATTCCTACGGCTCCAGCTTGGCTCCCAACAGACATGCTTATTAAGGTAAGCATTTCTCGTGGAATAGCACAAAATAGTAATAAAAGTTTTTTTCTATTTATTTTCCTTTTATGTGAGTTTAGTTTTTCAAAATTAAAATATTTAATAAAATTTGTGGCCATTTTGTAAATTTTAATTTTTTTATATTTCTCAGATGTGATTTTTCTGCAATTATATATATATATATATATATTGAAAAAGCAAGAGTTTTCACGTGGAGTAATAACGGATTTGTACCATTCTGAGCCTGTTAGAGTAAATCACGTTTCTGATTAAATTTGATTGATTTTAGATAGACATGTTGACTAGACTAGCGTTCTATTAACACTAGTTTTCCTTATTGTAGTCTATTTATTTCTGTCACCAATACAGACATTTATCACCGAAAAATATATTTCATCATGGTATCGGAGCATGGTCTGATCCATCAAACCAAAACCCTAAACAAGTCGGTCGCCGTTACGTTTCCTCTCTTCCTTTGTCCAGCACCGACTTGGACTTCTCTCTCTTTTTATCCCGTGCCTACTTGGACTATATCCCTGGTTCAGATTTTTGTTTATACCCGCCCTCACGTCACACTTTCTTTCCACCCATCTCACATCAAAATTTTATTTTATTTTTCGCTTCCTCCCTGCTCAACATGGCCCAAGAAAAGTTGTTATACAATACTCTTCTTCATATGATGCATATCAACCTCACTTCCACCAACTATCTTCTCTGGAAACGTCAAGCAGGTTACGTTCTCAAGCCTAAAAAAATTATTTGGTTTTGTCAATGGTTCCACCCCATGCCCGCTACTTCCGACACCGCCGTCTGTCGGTACCTCTTCCCTCACGTACGCCGGCGTCACGAACACCCCCATTGGTGGCTCAAAAATTGATTTCCCATGAGGCTTATTTGAAGACCAAGGAAAAATATGATAATTGGGTCAAGATCAGCGGGTATGCAGTCTTTTGTTTTCTTCTCTCACTCCTGAGGCTCTTGCGGAGATTCCGGACTATTCCACATCAAAAGAAATCTGGGAAAATCTTTTCAGAACCACATTCGTGCTGACGCCAATGGTAAGACCGGTACTATTCATGAACTTCATTGAAAGTTTATAGCCAATTTTGAGAAACTGTCTGTTATGGGTTCTCCAGTCTCCAATGATGATCAAATAAATTATTTTCTAACTGCACTTGGTCCTGAGTTTAAAGATTTCTAAATGCTAATTCCTCCTCAAAAATCATGAGGCATTTTTGAGGATTTGACAGAGCTATTCTGCACCAAATCCAGGGCCAATAGCATTTTATGCAGGTGACCCATGGCTTGGGCTATTCTGCATCAAAGCAGCGCTTGGGGCACACGCGTCGCCCGTGGCGGCATGTTTGGTGTACGTCGTGGCAGACGTTCAGCATCCGACCCTGCTCAGTCTGGTTCTGTTGCTGGTTCCAGTCGCGGCCGCCCTCAGTGCACATGGTGTGGTCATCTGGGCCATTATGCTGTAACTTGTTGCAAAATGCTCGCGCAAACTCGTCGCTTAGACTCCACCCATTTGTTTGAAAATTTTCAAGTCTCAATGCAATTAGAACCATCTACCCGCACTTCGGACCGGTACATTGACTTTGGCGCAACCAGTCATATGACATCTTAGCATCGGGCCTTGAGAGTGTTACTCTTTATTCCGGTAAATCTCATGTTTCTATTGGTAATGATGCTTCTATTCAAAATTTCTGATATTTCTCATAAACGGTTGTGGCAAAGGCATCATCCCACCAAGATAGTGGAAGATGCGAGTGAAAGAGTAATGCGAGGGCCATTTCTGCAACATGTTGTGCTTGCGCTCTGCTCGGCCATTTTGTTCCGGTGTATATGGACACGACATCTGATGGTGAATGTCTTTACAGGTAAAATGAGACTGTAGACTTGCGCTCAAGAATTCCGTGCCACCATCACTTTGAAAAACCTTGATTGTGGATGTTAATTGATTCTCGACTAGGGCCTCAAGCTGTAAATAAGCGTCCAAGAAATTGGATTTACGACGTAGAGGAAAAAACCAAGTGAAACAGGAGAAATCATCCCCAAACAACACATAATAGGCAAAACCATTATCAGATAAAACCGGGGAGAGACCCATAAATCACAATGTACCAATTCAAGAACGTGTTCATCACGTTTAGGATTCTCAACAAAAGCTAACCGCTGTCCTCTCTGACTACTTTGGTTGATTCTTCACCAGCTTCTCCTTCGATGTCTCCTACTCGGTCTCGTACTCATCGGATGTCCACCGGGTCAACAACAGGAGCTATTCAGCACGAGATTACTTGGATATTGTTTCTCATGGCCTTCTTGCTGCCCTACTTGCTCGGTCGGAACCCACTGACTATCGCACAACTCTCAAGGATCCTTCTTGGGTTGCTGCTATAGATGATGAGATTGCGACTCTTAGAGGGTAGCACACTTTCGATCTAGTTCCCCAACCTTTGGGTGTTAATGATGTTGGTTCCAAGTGGGTCTATCGGCTGAAGTTTCGTCCAGATGGTTCAGTAGATTGCCATAAAGCCCTGCTAGTCACACATGGGTTTTCTCAGATTCCAGGCTTTAACTTTAATCACACCTTCAGTCCTATGGTCAAAGCCTTCACGGTCCGGAAAGTTCTTGCCATTGCCACGATGTGTTCAGTTAGACGTAAAAAATGCATTTCTTAATGGCATTCTTGACACTCTTGTCTATATGGCGCAACCTGTTGGCTATAAGGACTAACTCCCTCTAGATTATGTTCTTTGCTTGCGAAAGGCCATTTATGGTCTCAAGCAGGCACCTCGAGCTTGGTTTCAGAGATTCAGCACGTATTTTTCTCAGCTTGGGTTTCAGTGCAGTGTTGCAGATACTTTTCTACTTGTTCTTTATCGAGGATCGTCCTTGTTGTACCTTTTGATTTATGTCGATGACATCATCCTTACTGGCAATGAATCGACGCTTACTCGACAGTTTATTGATCAGACACATCAGGAGTTTACTATTAAGGATCTAGGGGGCCTTCATTACTTCCTTGGCTTGGAGGTATCACCTACCTCGTCTGGTTTATTTCTTGGACAGACGA
Source organism: Rubia peregrina (assembly GCA_032355705.1). NCBI lineage: Eukaryota > Viridiplantae > Streptophyta > Magnoliopsida > Gentianales > Rubiaceae > Rubia > Rubia peregrina. Next base: position 13,113,657 of record JAULKK010000001.1, on the reverse strand, counting down.
AGTATGTTAGAGATATTCTCACCCGTGCTGGGATATCCAATGATGCTTCGGTGACTACTCCATTTGTACTTGGCTCACAGTTGCACAACTCCTCCTGTCCACCGTTTCAGGATCCGACTTTGTACCATTCTTTGGTGGGCGGTCTCCAGTACCTGACCATCACTCATCCTGACCTAGCTTTTTTGGTTAACATCGTAAGTCAGTTTCTGCATTATCCGCGAGATGACCATTTTGCAGCAATTACTCGGATTCTTCATTATGTTTGAGGAACACTTCATTTTGTTCTCACTTTTCGCTCCTCCAGTACTCTGGAGGTTTTGGGATACTCTGATGCTGATTGAGCCCAATGTTTATAGACTCGTAAATCTACGTATGGTTATTCTGTGTTTCTTGGTGGCAACTTGATTTCTTAGAGTGCCAAGAAACAGCGTACCATCTCCCATTCCAGTACTGAGTTTGAGTATCAAGCTCTCTCCAACACTCCTTCTAATGTCGTTTGGCTGACCCACCTACTTCGGGATCTTCGTATTCCGCTCTGTGGTTCTCGGATGCTGTTATGTGACAACAGTAGCGCTATTTTCTTGGCTCAGAATCCTGTTGCTCAAAAGGGAGCAAAACACATCGACATCGATTATCATTTTTCCGAGAGTTGGTCACTTCTGGAAAGTTGAGTATCGCTCATGTCTCCACTGCTCTTCAGATTGCTGACATTTTCACCAAAGGCCTTTCTCGCCCTTTATTCGAGTTCTTCAGATCCAAGATTTACGTCACTGAGCATCTGAAGCTTCGCTTGAGGGGGTGTATTAGAGTAAATTAGGTTTCTGATTAGATTTGATTGATTTTAGATAGACATGTTGACTATGCTAGATTCTATTAGCACTGGCTTTCCTTATTGTAGTCTATTTATTTCTGTCACCAATACCATAGTATTTTTTTTAATCTTAAGCCACAATATTTAAATTTGATTTCCCAAACCTAAAAGAAAATATACTTTTGCCCAAATTACGATTTCAGTGTTAATATTGTCTATTCAAAATTAAGTTTTGTGAATAGTGATTTTTGTAAGATATTTAAAAATATTTGGATGAGACGATCTCAACCAATCTTATGATGAGAAGAACGATTTAAATATAATTGTACTAAAATAAAATATGAAATTGGGCTTTTAAAGTAATTTTTATGACTTTAGTTAATCCCATTTTAGCGGTCTCGATCATATGAGTCTTTCTCTTCAACAATTATATTTCCTCTGTTTTTAATGTTTGACAAACTTTCTATTTTTTCATGTATTTTAATGATTGACACATTTTCTTTTTATGATAAAAAGTGAATCATTCATTAAACATTTTACTCTCCTCACTCAATTTTCTCTACACATTTCAACTTGCAAAAGTAACAACACATGTATTTATGGTGCAAACATAACAAAATAGAGGGAGTATTACTTTTTAATTTAAATATTGTACATTTTAACTTTAATACTCTCTCTATTTTGTTATTTATGACACACTTACTAAAATGGATGTTTTCTTTTATTTGGCACTCTTTCTATTTTTGTTAAGATTCTTTCAATTTCATCCACACATTCTACTTTTTTACTTTCTACATTCAATTTCATCCATTCATTTTCTTCACGTAAATCCAAACACCTAAACCTATGGTGCCATAAATAGAAAAACGGAAGGAGCATTTCCAACTATGAAAATAATAAAACATACTCATGTATTTACGTACTTATAAACCGAATTTTTTTTGTGTGGGGTGAGAGCCCAGTAATATGTTGACATGTGTACATGCGTTGGAAAGTTACTAGAAAATTTTCTTGTTTAATTTTTTTTATCATATTTAACTTTTATAAAAATATCATTTGGACGTTCACCCCACATACTACTTTTCCTTAAATAAAATTTTTCATGCTTATAAAGCAACGATGTTGATAATTAATTGTACAACTTCTCCTTATCCGTATGTACGTACATCATTACGGAAATGCCATTTCTTGCTAAAATGCGAACCCATAAATTTATAATAAATGAAATTTAATTTGAAAATAAAATAAAATGAATAAAATCAAAGGAATGTTATCCAAATAAAATATAGTGTGAATATAAAAATAAACAATCAAACAAAAAACGTATAAGTACAACAAAATAATGGAGCCACTATATTAGCGTCATCATCAACATTCAATCATAGAAAGCATATCTGATAATTATAATTTTGTTCTCTTCCAAGTTTGCCAACGAAAGTTGACGGCAAAGGCACTGAGTCAATTCTTATTAGTGATTATTTCACATATTTATGGTATCGTACTCCACACTACTCACGTCGCTTCTTTTAGTTATGGAAAGATAATCCTTTAATATTTTTTCTGGTACATTTAAAACCGAGACAGCGATATTTATTTAATACAAGTAGTTAGGAGAGGAAATTGCACCCTGGCTGCTCACGTTATTTATTCACTTTTAATGTCCAAATATTGTCTCGACTAAAAGGTTAGTAGAGTTTTCGGCGCTTTATATATTATTTAAAGCTTGCTATTATTGTATACCGTTAAAATCATGTCCAACAGTTTCTTCTTAAGAAAAGTAACATGATAATTCAATCTATAAAAAAATTTCCCCAAGTTCAACATATTTTGTTTTTGTTTGCTTGATTAGTTCGTGCGTTGCTTTATTTTTTAAAGTTTCAAATACATCTTTCCTCTGCATATTTTATTTTTACCTATTGGATTAGTTTGTCATTGAATTTCTCAATTATTAGACTTACTGTACGTAATTACAAATCATAGGTGTGAGGGTGTAAAAATTCTTTCAAATATGGATCGTTTCATTTTACGAAAGAAAACATTAGTATACAACATGTTTGTTGCAAACTAACTATATATATGTACTTCTGTCTTACTGATTTTCTTATGATATTTTTTATAAAAAAAGTAAGCTACTAATTATTCAGTTTTACTGACAAAAAATAGTAATACTATAGTGTTGCATGATACGGAGTATCTATTTAAATTTCCTATAAATCACTTATTATCGTAGTAGAGTAGTTATTTATAACAGGGTACTGTATATTTTCAGCACAATTTTCAGTCAACTTTATCCAATTCATGTCTGATCATAAATCATATAATATATTAGTAATAATATTATTATGTTGAGGTATCATAACATGTGCAATTTAATATACGTATAAAAAGATTGGTCGAAAAGTGTGTCGTAATTAGTTGAAAGGGAAGGAGGACCGTTTACACTATTGTAGCATTAACCATTCATAAATCATAATTAATGTTAACCACGGCTTGCCATTTCCGTGCCCAGCAATCAGCGGCGACAATTTCATAGCCAAAGACATCGGCTTCCAGAACAACGCCGGCGCCGGCGCTGGCCAAGCCTTGGCACTCACAATGGCTTCCGACCACTCGGTCCTGTTCCGATGCAGCATCGCCGGCTACCAGGACACCCTCTACGCCCTCTCCCTCCGCCAGTTCTACCGGGAATGCGACATCTACGGCACCGTCGACTTCGTCTTCGGCAACGCCGCCGCGGTCTTCCAGAACTGCTACTTCACCCTCCGCAACCACGGAGGGTACGCCGTGATCATGGCCAACGGCCGCACCGACCCCGGCCAGAACACCGGCTTCTCTCTCCACAACTGTAAAATAACCGGCACCTCCTCCAACAACTATCTCGGACGGCCATGGAAGACGTACTCCCGGGCCGTCGTGATGCAGTCCAACATCGACGGATCGATTTCCTCCCGCGGCTGGGTCGAGTGGCCCGGGAGCCCCGGGTATGCGAAGACGCTCTATTTCGCGGAGTTCCAAAACATGGGATCCGGAGCCGGGACCGGGGGGAGGGTTCAGTGGGCCGGCTATCACGTCATCGCGAGAGACGAGGCTACCAAGTTCACCGTCGGTAGCTTCATTGGAGGGAACTCGTGGCTGCCGTCCACCGGCGTCTCTTTCGTCTCCGGGCTGTCGTGAGGCGACGGTTTGGTGCTGCGTCCGTTTCACACGAACAGTGATGTTTAAATTTGTATACTAATAGCTGCATGAAAAGTTGACTGGGGCTGCGGTGGAGGTGGAGCAATCACACAATTAGGGGGTCGTTTTCAGATTCTCGAGCTCTGTCGGGTAGTTATACGGCTTAAAGTCGTTCAGCATCAATTTCAGTGCTAAAGTAAAGTTACTTTGATGATCGGAATGAATGTGTAAAAAGTATGGATTGGGACGGAGACTCAATGAGACAGTCAATTAAGGAGAATTATAAACTTACCCCCAGGGTTGTCGACCCTTGGAGGTGGCTGCTTATTAGTAGATGTCCAACTAATAAAGCTTTATTTTTAATGTCTCTCCATGTGT
>JAULKK010000001.1:13063655-13078603 GCA_032355705.1 Rubia peregrina | reverse complement strand
GTAATTGTACACGGGTCGTGCCAGTCTTCATGTCTTTCGGACTTTGATTATTTTTCTTTGGTGCATCCATCTACTACCACATTTTTAGCTTCTGGACATCAGTCTACTACCATCCTTGCGAATGACCTTTCACTATCTGCTACCATTCTTGCGAATGACCTTCTACACAGTCTGAAGTGCCTACGCGCAATCTACAAATGAAAGTTCACAAAAATGGATCTAGACGCTCTTAGGGACATGGAATCAATTAGATCTAAATAAGCTACAAGATGAAGGATTTAGATAAGAAAAACCTACAATGACCATCTAAACCAATTGTAATGTAAACTCACCTAAATATTGCAATCTACCATACAAAAGCCAACAAAAGATATGCTAATTGCGTTAGGAAATAGATGCTTCTAGAGTCTCATCATAGCCCATGCCGAAGATACCATCCGTATAGCACACAGCTAGACATAGAGAAAACAAATTATTCTAGCACCCAAGGGAGCTAGCGAGTGTAAAACTAGCACAATCACACCAGAGATAATTTCATCAATGGTATATTCGCACAATTGTAAAACCGCAACACTAAAAATGACTTGCAACAAAGATACGCCCCGTACTATTAGTTCTATATGGAAAATAGACGCATAACAATAGGCATTGAGAAAAAATTAAACAAAGGTCATTATCGAATAAGTCACTTAGGCACGGAAATATGCACCAAATTAAGAATGGACTAAGTTAGTAAACGCAGGAACAATTATACTATGATCAAAGAGTTAATTTAAAGAATTAAAGGAGATGCTTAAAAAGTAAACAATTAAAAGATTGAGTTACACGATATGTACACGAATAGTAGAACAAGGATATAGGAATAACGCAACGAAGCGTCATTAGTTAAAGGGTTGCGGTTCGCACGATCTGTCCCAAACCCTGATCAGGATCACTAAGCTGCCATGCCTAGCCCGCACAATAGCCTCATATAATTATGATAGCCTAGAAAATGGTCTAAGAACAACAAGCACACTACTAGCCTACAAACGCAAGGAAGATAACCCTAGATAACTTAGTAAAAGCGAAGAGACATTACCATTGCATGAACAACATTAATGCTAAAGAAAAAATATGAATCATTCTCCCTCTGTCTTAGCCGAATCTGCACACTTTTTTGTCAACTTTCTCATGACACGTTTGACCAGAAATTTCAATTAGTATACATGCACCAATATCATCATGTGAGATATTTTAGATTTCTTGCATCGTGTATTTTCTAATTATTAAATTTTAATACATCATTAATATACGTAATTAAAGTAATAAGTGGTTAAACATAACCTAAAAAAGTTAACCAAAAGTTGTGCAAATTAGGTTGGGAAAGAGGGAGTAACATAATCACTAAGTATTTTAATAGTCTTAGATGCAGTGGCGGAACCATGACAGTATTCTAGGGGGGGCTGATTTACACTGACAATTTTTTTTCGGACGCTAAATTATATTGAAATTTTTTTCCAGCCACTAAATGACACTGAATTTTTTTCGGGCGCTAAATTATTACATGCACATGGAGCAAATTTCAAGAGCCAATCAGACCAGCTAAACAGTAAATCAGTATGAACAAGATACCGCAACAGCCAGAAACTCGAGTATGCAGCAATGTAAGTCTTACACCAACTAGACAGTGAAGCAGGTGTAACGAAAATTATTCAGAGATGAAAGGGAAAGATTACCCGATCAAGATCGGTGTGTGTAAGAGCAATATGATCATTGCAAGCAATGCAGTTCCCCAGAGCAGAAAGTCTCTCATCAATGCACTGAACTACAACCGAATCTGGCAAGCTATTCCTCAAATGATGGAGTTCTTTTCACAAACATTATAAAATCAAAAAGGGTCAGATTCTCGAAGCTTAGTTAGAGGCGTTCAAGCTAAAGATGACAAGTTCTAAATAGCCACAAATTGTACTCACAACTCATGATGCAGCAACTAGCAAGACTCCGTACTAATCTCAACTTTGAATGACTTCAGCATATTAGGTTAGTCTGGGATCAAGTAAAATGATATTTTGTTTACAGTTCAATTCAAGCTTAGATGGAAATGAGGTTATTACCTTGGTCAGTAGTATTATGAGGCAGAAGAAGCCATTTTTGTTCCCTGAAAACGCTTCACAAAAAAAGGCGCAAGTTAAAATTATATCAATAAGACTATAACTAGTAGAGTTCCAAGTTATCTTATGAGTAAGTAAAGCAAATCACTAACCAGCACATAGTCTCCCGATAATCCTAGTGCTAGCAATGGATGTCTTCACAACCGGAATAATCGGCCAATTCAGTCTCAAAGGTACTGCAAACATTCTCTGATATATAAGAGACACACACGCACAAAATAAAAACAAACACAACATTCAAGAGCAGCATATCTGAGAGGCACCTGTAGAAGTTCTCGGAACCACCAATGGCCACCCGGCAATAAGCATTGGTCAATTTAGAGAAAACCCCAATTTCGCATGAATTCTCAAATTGCAATCCTAAAATTAATAATAATTATTATAAATTACACCAATAATCACCTAAAACCAATTCTTCAATAATTGGGTTCATTAAATACAGAGAATACTTACTAGTTGCCATGATGATATTCAATCAAGAAGGACGAACAGAAACTTGAGATGAAACCTAATGTTCAAAAACCAACAAATTAAACCACGCAAAAATGGCTAAACGGAAACGATACCAGCAACAACAAAATCAAGGGCTCAAAAGAAAAGTTACATGAACAAAATTGAGGGTTTGTGGAGATAACGAAGCCGGCGGATGAACGGCCGGAGCGCGGCGGCTCAGTTGGCGACTCGGCGGGCGGACAATCAGTGCAGCGGCTTCTGCGAAATGAAGACAAAAGTAGTACCACACACTGAAATGTTTCAAGTTTTACATTTAGGGTTCGTCTTGGGTGGGCGATTGGGCTAAAGCCCAATCAGCCTTTTTTTTTACATCACCCTTATCAAAACGACGTTGTTTCACTATTCCAAATGACGTCGTTTTGATAAGTTAGAAAATAAAAAAATAAGAAAAATCAGATTGCCTTCTTCTTCAATCTTCAGCAGCGGCTGCCGCACTAGAAAACGCTTCCTTCAAATTTACAAGGGGGGTGGAATCCATGGATTCCGGTGGCCCTTAGACCTAAATTTCGGACCACCGGATCCTAGGGGTGGCGCCAGCACCCCCTGGTTCCGCCCCTGCTTAGATCAATACAAAAACTAAGGATTGCAACAAAATTGCTTGCTTAACTACGAAGCTTCCCCTAGGAAGAATTACAACTGATTATCTATGAATCTATTACATAAATAAATAGCTACTTAAGTGTGTGCTAGTAAAGCCATAAAGGTCCCAAGGGGAGAAATTGAAGAAGGGTTGTCCATTCTCCCACTGCACCACCTTCATTTTCCAAATTCCCCCATCAAGGGGAACCATCCTCCTCATCAAGTGAAGCATGCGTACTAGAATGCAGCTAATGCTCGCTTCACCAGTACACTTGCTTCACCCTATAACCCAATCAAGCAAACTCACAAAGGAACTCCTCCCTCATGAGTTTGTCAATTGAGTAGTCCATTGATCTTTCTCTTCCAGCTTAGTCATCGCGAGTTCGGGCATCCCCCTTGCATTAGTTTCCTTCAAATTCCATACCTAAGGATCTTATCTTTCCAATTGATATATGTTTCCCTCTTAGATCCAGTGTACTTTTCTTCCCTCTGATCAAAATATTGCTTATCTTTCCAATAATCAACTGGTTTCTCTCCCCGTAACATCCAATGATACCCATGGCTATAAAAAGATACATTCAGAGCTTTGAAATCAAATACCAATGAGTTGTAACAAGTCATCCAATCTACACCAAGAATCATATTAACTTCTCCCAGTTTCAATAGCCTCAAATCAAATTCAAACTTTAAGTTCCTAACATACCAAATAACCCCAAGACATTTATATGAACCAAAGACCTTATTCCTATTAGCTATAGTAACCACAAAAGGCTTAGTACTCACTACTGCCAAATCTCTTCTTTCTTTTTTCCAAAATATCAAGGTCTATAAAACTGTGAGTTAAACCGGCATTTATCAATATATTCACTCTCCTACCTTGTAGATTCCTATAGATGGTAATATTTTGCACTAAAGATCCATTTCCCTATTGCTTGTAATGTCATCCCTTCCTAGAATTTCTCTATTTCTGCCATTTCATCCTCCGATTCCTCCACCATAATTTCTCTAGGTTCCACATATTCCAAAGCAGAAATATGATGAACCTTCTTGAACTTACACCTGTGACCTGGAATGAATTTATCACCACATTTGTATCATAAATTAATCTCCCTCATACATCGTGTTTCCTGAGGAGTAATCTTCTTATACATATCTGAATCTACCCTCTCATTATAATTGCTTCTCTAGTCAACAAACTTATTAGGATCATGTTTAATAACTAGAGTAAAAAGCTTATTAATAGCAGGATTCCCTGAATTCATCACCCCTTTGACATCCTATTCATGACTTCTAAACTAATCTCTAGTAAAACAACAATTTCAACATTATCATGAAATGTTTATAGTTTAAAATTTTTAACCATAGGCCTTAGTTCCTTTTTCAAACCACTCATGAAACTGGAAATGAAATACAGCTGTGACATGTTTGGGTGTTTATTGATTTTCAATGATCTTAATTCATCAAAGCTCTCTTGATAAGACCATACATTATTAGACTGAAAAAAGTTAAACTCCTCTATTTCATCACAACCTCTTATTTTAAAAAAAACTCCTAATTAAAGCTTCACTGAAATCATTCCACAAAGTTAATTTCTTCACCTCTTTTTTCACTTTAAAACTAGAATTCTGCTCTCCTTTCCAAGTAAATCTCTATAGCTTCTACCCCTCCATGGATCATAAATATGATAGTATGTAAGGAATCGATCACATTTTCTTATCCACTCTCTCGATTTTTCTCCAGAGAACACAGTGAGTTCTACCCGAGGCTGATTTAATTTCTCCCCCAATCCTCATTATTAGAAGTAAATAACCCTAGGATTGTTTATAATCAGTACATTTCCTCTAAAAACATTATTTCCATCAACCAATTCTATAGTAGGTTGAGTTCAGGTCTTACCTCGATTGGAGTTTCCTGCTTCTGCATCTTTTTGCATCTCTTTCCTCACATCTGTTCGGATCTTCATGAGTGTCTCGACTTTCACATCCAGCCCCTCCTTAATTCCATTGAAAACAAATTCCATTTCACCCTGCTTCTTTAGATTGTTTTTGAAGCTTTGCCTCACCTCCAGACTTAGTAGCCTTGTTTCTTGATTGGAAGCTGCCATACGAGAGTCTAGATCTTTCAATTGATTCTCCAAAACCTTGAACTGAGTATTTTCCGCCATATTTGCCAAGGATTCAGCTGCACTAATACCAAATTGTCATGAACAAGTAAATTAATATTGACACAAATAACCTCGGGATTATGAGAGGAAGAAGGAAGTTTAATGTCTGCCAAAGCTAACAATTACAATGATTAACTATGATAGTCTCCCTCCTAGTTTGTTTTTTTTGAAAAAACAATCATTCCAAGATGCTGAAAAAATGCACAGTGGCGATTACAATGAGTGGAATTGACATCCAACCTAACTAGTCTCTAGCAATAACTAATATATTGCAAGGATATCTAAATTACATGTCAACCAGAAAAATCGTCTGTACTATTACATATCAGAGATTCAACATCGTCCTCGAGGTATTAACCTGCTTCCCGCGAAAATCATGACCACTTAGCAGAAATGAGCATATCACGCATCAATATCACTGTGCCAAACAAGGATCTTCTACAATTATAACACCACTTGATCCAACCACGATCTCTGTTGCCCAAACTATAAACACCTTGAGAAACACAGATGTGATGAATCCAAATTAATGGAGACCCAAAAATAAAATCACAAAAAATTTCACGAACACACGATCTGAACAAGCAGATCGAGAATAATACATCAATTTGAACAACTAAATCGATTTATCATCATGAACACAACGATCTAATCGATCAAGTCGAATAATAAAACTAATTTGTGGAGACAAATCTCACACTTATTGAATAGTAAAACTTAAATCTAAATAAACTATTGTTCTCCATCTCCCCTATGGGAAGATGGGGAAGAAAATTAAAGAACAAGGGGGTGCGGCGATAATGGAGAGAGAGGGTGGTGAATCTCCCTCTCTAGCTAACCGCTGCATATACCTGCACTAGAAGCATGAATCAACCACCTCTAATCTGTTACAACCGCTCAAAACTAATTAACTACTCCCTCTGTTTCATTGAATTTGACACACTTTTTTCCTGTGATTTTTGTGAATCTAACATACTTTTATATTATGGCAAGATTTCTTCAATTTCATCCACTCATTCAACTTTTCCCTTTCTAAATTCAATTTTATCCACTCATTTTATTCACCTAAATCTAAGCACCTAAAACTATAGTGTCACATCTAACGAAACGGAGGTAGTACTCCCCTTCCTTTATTCACATTTGAAAGAATATTAAACTGACGCCCAGCTTGTGCTAAATTCGAAGAGTAAGGTAATTGAGCCTTAAAAACTGTTTTAACCCTCCTATTATGACAGTGCCATACACACTTAATATTGGGCCGTGTCTGCGCCGCGGCATCCCAACCCGATTGCCAAAGGCGCACGAAAATTAGGTGTTTGACCATTAAGGGTAATTTTGGAATTAAGTAATATTAGAGCTCTGAAAGCAAGTAGCCTCTGATTAACTTGTATTTTCACTTTTTATCTTTTTTTTTTATATTTGTTTTCGTACTTCCACTTTCTACCATTCTCTTGAACCAAAATCTAAATTGAAGAAAACAGTTCCGGCAAGCTGAAAAGGAAATCTAAATCATCGACTTACACCCCCACGGCAGTGGTAGCAGTTGCACGGCGGTGTTACTACAAAGTGCTCAAATCTTGTCTACGTGTTGCATTCAACTCAACGGCTGAATGACGGCAAACAACCCGCCGCCGCCGCCCAGGGCAAACGCCGCCGTTCCTAGGTCCGGCGCCGTTTCCAGGGGCTACAACTTCGCCTCTAACTGGGAGCAGGTATGCTTTTGCTGCTCCAATTTACCCTCATTTTTCTTAGATCTCGCCTATCAGATCATGATCATTCAATTGCCACTGAATTCTACCAGAATGCCACTTCTTTTGTTATATTTATGACTATGATCTGATCTGAAAAAATCTGAGCAGATATTGTCATATTGATTATAATGTTGTACTCCCTCAGGCCTCAGGCCCCCACTAAGAGCATTTTCTAGAACCAATTTCAGTCATAAATATATTTAATTACGCAAAGCCATAATTTATAAAAATAAATATACACGAATGTAAGCGCATGACTTATAGTTAGTGACATAGGAGGGTGTTATTGCAGGCCGGATAGAATTGTTTAATAATATGTGTGTATGGATCCTAAATATTCTTTTTTACCTCGCTAATTTGTTTGCTACAAAATCATGTTTTGTTTGTAGACTGCTCCTTTGACGGAGCAACAGCAGGCAGCAGTCTTAGCCCTTTCTCATGCTGTAGCGGAGCGACCATTTCCACCAAATTTAGTGAGTTTATTGATGCTTCTGTCTTTTTTATATGGGTTTCTTTTTGATTTTCTGTATTTAAAGAGCATTTTTTTGCTTTGAAGTCCCTAGAAAATGTTGTAGGAGCAGATAATGGCCTTGCCATTTCAACAAAGCATGATAGCCTTGACGATTCTGGTGCAGTGGAGACGGTACTGGTCAATTCCAATCAGGTGAGAATAATTATGTCCCTTCCATGTAGTGATTCAGACTGATTCATTTCATTCGTGTGAGACTGGAAAGAAGTGGTGTATATGATAATATTTGAATATCTTGCATGCATGTAGGAAATTCGTGACTGAATGTGTAGTTCCTTACACCTCCAGGGGATTGAAAAATATTGAGTTTCAAAATTTACTCAAGTGCTTGTTCCTGACTTAAAAGGGTTTTATTGGGGCATCTGTTTGAAACCTTTACGTGATTTTATCAATCGAATTTTCCTGATAAGTTCATTCAAATCTATCAGTTTCCTTTTAGTTGCACATATATGACCATTTTGCTGGCAGAATATTTAAATATCCACATGTATAATCTTGTGATACATGGTGGAGCACCCAAAATTTCAATAATTTGTATAATCATTAAATTAACCTACTCTTCTACTCTGCACTGTGCACAGTTTTATAATTGGTTTACCGATCTTGAAGCAGCCATGAAATCAGAGGTTAGTAATTTTTATCCCTGACATGCTCTCTTACAACTGTGACGTGATGAGTACATTATCTAATTTTTTCTGTTTTAGACAGAAGAAAAGTATCAGCAATATGTGAGCTCCTTAACAGAGCAAATACTGACATGCGATGGCATACTAAATCAGGTCTAGTGATGTTATGTACTGAAGATAACAAGTATTGTAGTTTTCCTTGTCTATTGAAACAAATAATGGAAAGTATCTATGTGCCAGGTGGATGAAACTCTCGAACTATTCAGTGACCTTCAATCACAGCATCAGGCTGTAGCAACAAAAACTAAAACTCTTCATGATGCATGTGATCGACTGGTAGGACCATCCTTCCTCTCAGAATTAGATTTACATTAATAGTTATTTTTCTGAATCGATTTTACAAATAAAAATTCGAAGTTTATGGCTGTCATTTCCCCTCCCCTTTTTCTTCACATTTGGTATCTACTGAATGATGCTCATCTGTAACAGCATATGCGTGGATATATGCCGTCAATTGTATTACTCCCTCAGTACCATAATTAGAGTCCTATATGTTCAATTAAACCAGTATAAATAAATGAGACTCTAATTGTGGGATGGATGTAGTATAAACAGAAGCTATATTGGTGTCTTTGGTCGTTTTTATATATACAATTTTTTGCTTTGTAAGATGCACACAAGGAAGCTTATCTTGAAAGTTGAACCAAGATGATTTTTTAATTTATTGAGGTCAAAATCAACATTCTTTATTGCTTAGGCTCTTCGGTTTCTTTTTGGTTTGGCAGCTCATGGAGAAGCAGAAATTGATTGAGTTTGCAGAATCACTACATAGCAAGCTCAACTACTTTGATGAGCTTGAGAATGTAAGATTTGCTATTTTCCTTTATTTCACATTTACACAATTTGCTCTGCACCTAGAAATTTATTGCTCGTGGGTTGTAGGCCATCTCTCTACGAGATCTTATATATTATTGTGAATTAAGTTTACCTGCTAAGAGTCACAAAGCATGTTTTACCACAAAGCATGTCTAAATAAATTTTCAGTGAGGCTTATAGACTATCATGTCCAGGAAGTGAAACTCCCTGGAGTTCCTTGATGTTTCATCTTAATAACTAGTTTGGACTTTGAAGGTTGATTGAGATGAATCTTTTCTATTATGTTGGTGGTTAGTATCAACATGTTGGACAATAGTTGAACTTATATTCTATCTGTACAACCTTGTATCTCTAATACTGTTGCAGGCAACTGTTTTCTGATTAGATAGTGCATGCTATCAATCATGTACATTTTGTAAATAATATTTCTTCCTAATCATTTAAACTCTCGGTGTAGTCATGATATTATACTTTGTCACTTCCCCCTGCCCAAGTTTCGTTAATCTGAAACGTTGTCCTTGTCCCTGCTGTTAAACTGCATCATTCTTCCCTCTGTGGAGATCTATAGAACTCGGGATATTTCATCTGAAATATGGATTGTATTTCTTTTCCTCTCCTAATCTTTTTTTCCCTTCACTTTTCAAACCCACCGCCTGCTGTTGTTCTTTCACTTTTTGGGTGTTTGTGCAAATTATTTGTCAAGTTGATCTGTGCTGCTTTTGCAGGTTGCTACTAGTTTTTATTCTCCTAACATGAATGTTGGGAATGAAAACTTCCTTCCATTACTCAAGAGACTTGACGAATGCATATCGTAAGTTCTCCTGTTGCTTTGCTCAATTGAGAATTAGATTATCCCCACTCCTTGCAATGTCCTCATACCCAGGTCTGAAAATTTACTGTAACTGTTCAAGTGAAGTTTCATAGTGGGTGTGGAAGGAACTCTTTGTGGTAATAAGTTTGATACTACTTATTATTCATGAAAGGAAAAGCTTATTAGCAGACCAAGTTTTTCACATTAGTGAAAGGCTATATAAGCCAACCAAGCTTTATAAGTTACAAGAAGCTTTTTGTCAATTCTTGCTTTAGTTTGCATTTTTATTATGTATAGTTGACTTTGATGTTCCAATCTGAATTTCATAAGTAACTAAAAACTTTGAAAGCCAAGGAATTACTGTATAATCACTGTCCCATACCTGTTTAAGATGGGCTTTGGAATGTGAACAAAGTATTTATTTGGAGATTTAGACCATGGCTTGACATGTACATAGATGTTGGTCTGGAGAAGGAGATGTTAGATCTGATTATTCTCTGCAAATCGCAACGGAGCGTGGGTTTAGAAAGGATCTTAGGTTTAGAACTTGGCTTTATAATAGGAAAATTATAGGTTTATGGATGTAGGTTAAAGGAATAATCTGCGGAAACTTAAGAAAACAAAGATAAATGTAGGAATCACTCCTAAACCCTCGGCATCACACCTCGGGGTCTTCTAGGCGTTGCACCTAAAAGTTAAGCTGCTACACACAACTCAGATCACGATGTAAATCGCAAGAAAACTTATTAATCTCAATCTCTGTCCCTATTCCTCCCCAAGGATGCATTATTTATAGCTAGAAAAGTAAATCCTAATGCGAAACGGAATTCCCTTCTAATTTTCCTAAACCAAAACCAAAACAAAAACAATTCCTAAAAACTAAAGGGAAACAATATCAAATATTCTTAAAATAACTAACATAATATGAAAATTAAAACCTTCTAAAACCATGAACTACTATTCTCGGTTACTGTTCACCTGAATAGTATCCTAGAAAATAAACTACTTTATTCCTATTCTTATTCCTCATCCAACTGAAATGGCTGTATAGTTGAGGATGAGGTTCAGTTGGAAGTTTAAGCTTCTCAACTGTGGATTCCGAAACCACATTCATACTACTGCCGCCATCGATAATTAGCTTCTTTGAATCCTTCCCACAAGCAACAATTGTTTGGAAAATTGAAGTCCTCCTCCACTCTTCTTGTGCAACCTTTGGGGCACTAAGAATGCGTCTAACAACATTCTAGAAAAGACACATCTTCTTCTTCGACCTCAAGATCATCAATGTCGAGCCCTTGCATTTCATCGAAACAATCTTCGTCATCTTTGTCAATACAAGGTGTTTCATCCTCATATTTTTGGTCAACCTGTAAGTTATTCTTCATAGCATCCCTTGAAGCCATGAGTTCATGCTGCTCTGATACCAAAATTGATGCAATACCAACAGAGCGTGGGGTTTAGAAAAGATCTTAGGTTTAGAACTTGGCTTTAGGGTAGGAAAATTATAGGTTTATGGCTGTAGGTTAAAGGAAAAATCTGCGGAAACTTAAGAAAACAAAGATAAATTTAGGAATCACTCCCAATCCGTCGGCGTCACACCTCGGGGTCTTCAAGGCGTTGCACCTGAAAGTTAAGCTCCTTCACACAACTCGAATCACGATGTAAATTGCAAGAAAATTTATTAACCTCAATCTCTGTCCCTATTCCTCCCCGAATATACATTATTTATAGCTAGAAAAGTAATTCCTAATACGAAACGAAATTCCCTTCTAATTTTCTTAAACCAAAACCAAAAAAATTCCTAAAAACTAAAAGGAAACAATATCAAACTATTCCTAAAATAACTAGCACAATATGAAAATTAAAACCTTCTAAAACCATGAAATACTATTCCCGGTTACTGTTAACCTGAATAGTATCCTAGAAAATAAACTACTTAATTCATATTCTTATTCCTCATCACTTTGATGTTCCAATCCGAATTTCATAAGTAACTAAAAACTTTGAAAGCCAAGGAATTACTGTATAATCACTGTCCCATACCTGTTTAAGGTGGGCTTTGAAATGTGAACAAAGTATTTATTTGGAGATTTAGACCATGGCTTGACATGTTCATTGATGTTGGTCTGGAGAAGGAAACTTTAGATCTGATTATTCTCCGCAAATTGCAAAATTACTTTACTAAAATATATTGTTTAATTCTAGGTAATGTTTGTCAGCGGTATTTCCTTGATTTATGAAGGGAAAGGTGATCATATTTTTTCTTTTGTTTCTAGATATGTTGAAAGTAATCCACAGTATGCAGAATGCAATGTTTACTTGGTCAAATTTCGGCAACTGCAGGTGCATGTCGTTATTTTTTCTACTAAAACATATGAATGCTCTGTATGGAAGCAATTTCAGGCTTTCAGCTCCTTCCTTTTTGTTTTCTGATCATAAGCCAAATTATCTTGTTTAACTTCTGACAGTCTCGTGCCTTGTCAATGATTCGCTCTCATGTTCTTTCTGTTCTTAAAAGTTCTTCTTCTCAGGTAAATTTTATGTTTTTGTTTCATTCTTTTGTGTAATATACGTTTTGATGAGTTGGTTCTGAGTTAATTTTTCAAATTAGGTTCAAGCAGCTATTCGAAGCAGTGCCGGTGGTAAAGAAGCTATATCTGAAGCTGTTGAAGCATCTGTCATCTATGTTCGCTTCAAGGCTGCAGCAAATGAGGTACCTGTTCTTTTTGCCACATTTCTGTCTAAGCTTCACTCTTATGGCCTTTTGCCTACCTATTTTGTCATCAGGATTAATAGATGATATCATTGGGCACCTCTACACTCTAGGTGTTCATGAACCTGTCCTGATCGTAAAATGGACCGGGCCGGTATGTAAAGACCAGATTCGGATACATGGAATTCTGGTCCAATCCTCATTCCATGTGTTTTTAAAATTCCGGATTCTGGTCCGGCCCAAAACTAGATTTTTCCAGTCCGGACCGGATGGGATGGTATTTTGCTCTTATGTATATTTTAAAAATATTAATAAATTAAGCTAATATTACTAGTTCACAAAGATTTTTTTAGACTGACTGACGGGGTCATTTAAAATTGATATAACTAATGGGGTGATTTGATGTTTGTTTTTATATATTGTAACGAGGTTGCTATCACTTTGAAAAAGTTTTAAAATGTATCGCAATGTATAAATAATTATATTTTGACCCTAAAAGATATTGTAATGAGATTTTTCATGATTAGTCTAACTGTTAGTTGGTCTAACAAGAGATATTTTCTTACTAGTTTAGATTTATTCGTGACAACTAGTATTCTTGTGTAGTATTATTTTGAGGTGAATTTTTCTAATAACTTGTACTCCCATTGTCTCAGCTGAACTTGCACTCTTGATTTTGAACACTATTCTCTATCAAAGTTTGACGGCATATCTGAATAGATATATGAACAACAATATTATCGTTTGTGATATTGTTCAATTCATTGTAACAAGTAGTTTCTAAATATCAATTTTTTATTTGCCGTTATTATACGTAGGTAAGCATATTAACAATCAAACATGTGCCTTGAACAACGTGCAAAAAGTAGAGTGCAATCTTGGCTGGGACGGAGGGAGTACTTTACAATCTTTTAAAGTTAAAAAAATTGATTGAAATTTCTCAACACTAAAATTTTAAAGTAAATAAATTCAGTATGCTAAAATCCGGTCCAATTTGTATCATTCCGGTCCGGTCCTGGTCCTAAATATCCACTAATAGGTCTGGTCTACGGTCCAAGGGTTTTTGTCATTCCGGTTCCGGTCCTAACTGATCCTAGTCCTGTCCTGGACCGACGAACCCTGCTAACCAAATTTGGATTCTCTTCTCCTGGTTTTTGAGTTATGTCTACAGATTGTGCTGGAATGTTAAATAGATCTTATTTCTGGTTTTTATAATGCCCTGCTAATTATTTATAACAATTCAGCTCAAGCCAGTTCTGGAGGAAGTTGAAATCAGAAGACCTAGGAAAGAATATATTCTGGTTCTTGCAGAATGTCACAAGTTATATTGTGAACAGCGACTCTCCTTGGTTAGTAGAGAATTTAGCATTATGATGTGCTCCCGTTCATCGTCATGTGGTGTAAATATATCTGTTCCTTAAATTTCTCGTTCTATAGAAAGGTCATTTACTTGAATTATGCAGGTCAGAGGCTTAGTGCAGCAACGGATATCCGAGTTTTCTAAGAAGGAAGAATTGCCATCATTAACCAGATCAGGATGTGCGTACCTTATGCAGGTACTGATGGTTACTAAAATGATGGCCTCAGCATATTTATATTGTTTTTCCTTCGGAAAGAAACGTCTGCTAGCAACATCTCATAGGGTTTCTGAGTAGAATTGATCTCCTTGGGGAGATATATAATCATGATGGTTTGATAACTGGATTTAAGGTATTGTTTATGGGTTTGAAAGACATGTTATATGGGTTAAATCCAGGGCTGGTCCTAAACATTTGGGGGCCCAAAGCAAATTATAGAAAATGGGGCCCTTTCATTGGTGGAACTGAGGGGGTCGAGCCGGTGCGGCTGCCCCGGCTCAGTTCCGGCAGTTAAGGGAGTTTTTGCTTCCTCTGAAAGTTCCGCTCCCCTGAAAGTTTTTGCTCCGCCCCTAATCTTCTCAGAATTTTGGGGAGGACATTTTAATTTTGTCGGTATAATTCATCCCCCCTCAAATATGGTCCTAGTTCCGCCATTGGGCCCTTTTATATTTTTAATGAAGAATTAGAAGAATATAATTTAAAAATATTTTTTTCTAAGTATACAAAAAATAAAAAGGGGGCCCTTTTTTCTTATATTAAATGGGGGCTTGAGGCAAGCACTTCATATGCTTCCATATCAGGGCTGGCCCTGGTTAAATCTATCCAAAATTTATATTATGTACTGATTAGTTTTAGGACCATATGATACCCCATTCAGT
>JAULKK010000001.1:13028381-13040838 GCA_032355705.1 Rubia peregrina | reverse complement strand
TGTCACATGATATATTTATTGTTTATATATTAATTTATATTTAGGGTCAAAGTTTGTAAAGTTTGACTCTGAAAAAAGCAAATAAGAAGTTTAAAGTGGGACAGAGGGAGTATATGCATTAATTCATTTCAGTTCATTTCAAATCAATTCAGTTAAGTTAAGTTTAATTCAATGTAAATTCAATTTTGATGAAATTTAACTTAATTTATTTATTATACTATTTTTATGTACACTTATTTTTAGTATAGTTCAAATCAATTCAAATTAAATTAGATCAGTTCAAATAAGCTGTAGAGAACATACATGTCCTTAGTCTTATTTGGTTGTGTTTGCACTTTTTTGATTTAGGTACTATGTGTGATTTATGGTACTCCCTCTGTCTCACATCTATTTGAACTATTATTTTTTAACACTTATCTCTACCAAAATTTGACAGCATATTTAAATATAAATATGAACAATGATATTATCGTATATCGTAACAAGTAATTTTTAAAATTCAATTTTTTATTTGTCGGTATTATAAGTAGATAAACCTATTAACGATCAAACATGTTTATTGAACATCGTGATAATAATTATTGTGCAACTAGAGATGAGACGTGAAAGTATAGACAATCAAGGTAATTATTAGAAGGTTTATCGCACTTAGAATGCCTTCTTTCTCCTTTTCTCTTTAAAGGAAAAATATTAATATTTCTTGAAATTATAGAAACTACAAATTCGGCAAGTAACAATAACACTAAAGTAGAGTTGTCTGGCAATAACTGAACTAAAATCAAGTGTATAGAAAATAGTAATGATATGATTACGTTAAATTAAATTTCAGTAATTTAATTTTTTACCGAACTTAACTAAACTCAATTGAATTAGACTGATTAGAACTTAATTAAATCGAACTGAATTGCAATGCTGATAAGCACCTTAAAACAGACCTAAATATATATTGAAGATACAAAGTGAGGTGTTTAATCTCCACTACCACAACCCTTACAACCACAATGCACGCATTCTACAACTTTTTCCTCCCTCAAATGCTGTGGCACTCGGCACACGCATGTCTTTTGGAACATGTGATCCCGACACTGGATGCATTTTAAGCAGCAGAGCCGCTCAAATCCCTGCTTTTTCCACTTGGCAATTAGGTTCCTGTCGGCATGGCCCTGGTCCAAGCAAAACTCATACAATTCCTTGGAGATTTCTTTCTTCCGGTAATAAAGCTCGAAAACGTAGCGGCTCTTCTGATGGGCTATCTTGAAAATGGGCCACAAAACCTCGGGTCTCCTTCTGTTATCATTGGGCTCATTCTCAGCTTCTCTCATCTTTGCTTGTAGCCCATTAAGGGTGGGTTCGATTAATTCCCAACCCTTAGGATATTGAACTCGGTTTGTCTTCACTTTTGGCATTATTAAAATATCCGAACAAAAATTCTCCGAAATAATACTGAATCAACAGCTTTGATTTAGAATGGGTTTATAATGGTAGCCTGTAGGTATATTTATAGAGAAAAAGAATGACTGAAAACGAATTAAAAAAGGATTCGGAATTCCGAACAGACTTAGGGTTTGGTCTGGACTCTGGTCTGGATGTTGGGCCGGATGACCAAGTCAAATACGAAAAATAGTTCTGGGAAGTGACTATTCACGGCTTTTTCCGCCGTTTCGCTCCATTACAAACCCCCGTAGCGTTTTTCAGTTTTCGGCCGGGTAATATCTCTCCGGCACACTCAATCCAAACACTACAATTTATATGGGGAGATTGGAGTTTTTTCCCCTGAAAATTGGAGTGATTGGAAATTTTTATGCAATATTTAAGAAATCAATGTAAAATTTGCAGTCTATAAGGAGTTGAAACATGGATCTAATGGGTGTGAAAGAGCAGACAAATAATTGAATAATTAATTCACTTCAACTTTTGTTCACAACCATTAAAAACGAGTTCATTTTAAAATTGATGAAATCAATAAAATGATTTCTTGTTTGTTTATATTTATTGTACCGAGGTTTTCATAACTTTAAAAACTTTTAAAATGAATCGTCCTAAACACCATATAATAGAAACTGTTTGTTTTGGATGATTCTGTCAATCAGGGACAATTTTATCATTTTGACTTCCCTAAAACGGTACCATTTTGCTAAAAAAACGTATCCTCACCACTTCGTCTCCTCTTTGCCACCGTCTCCTCCTCACCCAAACTATCAATCCTCTCTGCCACCATTATCCAAATTGTCGTCGATTGTCACCATCTTGGTTTCCTCTTCTATTCCTCTTCTCTATTTACTCTGCTTCTCTGGTTCAACAGGGGGAATCACCGGAATGACATCCAAACACTTTCAATTACGTCAGTGATGAAGCACCGGAATGACAAAATTGCTACCACGATAGTACTATGAAACTTTATTTCTCCCCTCCCACACCCAAATTTTGGCTCTGTTCCAGTATTCTCAATCCTGATGTTTATTTTCTCAAATATTATTGAAATGCCGGAAACTCAAGCAGCTCTTTTACTTTTTTTTGTTTATCGATAAAATTATTTGTTTAGTTTAACTATCGTACGCGCGATGTTGTTGGATATTTAATAGTTTTATAGTATTCACAAAAGAAGTGTATTAAGGTTGGCGAGATGGGATCACTTGAGAGCTAGGATGTTTTCAAAGCTAGGATTATTTTTGACAAGGTTGTGCACGTCAACTATAAGACTACTTTTATCGGTGATCCCAGGCAGGGGTCACCACATCTAGCAGGGGAAAAAAGGGGAAAGTAAAAAAAGAATGGCCCAACCCCAATGAAAACGGGGTTCAAAAGTTGGTTCTAGAATGGATGGCGAGCGGATGGGGAGTGTGGCCACGTGTCACACTCCCATTAATTGGAAATATACCAAATTAAATTCAATCTATTTTTTTATCTCCATATTTATATATTTGATTTTATATATAATTTTTAAAAATATTTTTGTAATATAACTAATTGCAATAAACTACATTTTTCATTCCCTATAAATAGAGGTCAATATTGACATAGTTTAATGCACAATTCAATTATTTTTTTCTCCCTACTTAAAAAAACTCTTCATTTTAGTAACCAGTGTCAATAGTTTATTATTTGAAATTCAAAAATATGATTAATTAAATATTACAATATTTAATTATTAATTAATAATATACTACTTATATTTGGTATTAAAATAATTTATAAAGAGTAAAACTTTTTGGTTGGGTTTGGTCATTGATAAACCTTAGGGGTGTCAAATGGGCGGACAGGTCAAATACGGGTTGGGCAAAATGGGTAATTAAAAAAATATGGGTATGACCCATTTTGACCCATTTTATTATGGGTAAAATATGGGTCGAGTCAAAACGGGTCGAGTTGAAACCCACTCAACCCGCGGGTTGAGAGTCATTCAACTCACGGGTCAAAAATGGGTAAACCCGCGGGTTTCAACCCATATATAAACCTATATGAATTTATGTATCAACCTATATGGGTAAAACCCTCCGGTTTCAACCTATATATTGACCAATATGGGTTTATATACCAACTCATATGGGTAAATCCGCGGGTTTCAACCCATATATTGACCCATATGTATTTATATACCAATTCATATGGGTAAATCCGCGGGTTTTAACCCATATTGGTAAACCCGCGGTCAACCCACAAACCCAACCCGTTCAACCCATATTTTTCAACTACCCATTTAACTCATTACTCATTTTACTCATTACCCATTTTACCCATACCCATACGGGTTTAAAATTAGATAACCCGCTTGACCCGCGGGTTATGGGTCTATTTTGCCACCCCTACCCTTTCTGTGCTAATTTAGATACTACGAATCACTTTTTTTAACCATTGTCATGTAGCTTAATACCTCTGCAAAGAAGTTTATCTTATTCAAGAATTGAGGCCTCCTGATTTTGATCACAATTTTTATAGACTTTCATGGATGTGGTCCTGTAACCATCTATCCAAAACCATTAATGATGTCATACATTTGACGCATGCAATAACCTAATGGATTATATGTAAAAATAAATGTAGCTGCATGTATGATAGCAAAAGACTGAACAATGTGGCAATGACACATGAGCTTACAAGTTTACTCTCTGATATACTCACAACTAACCCTCAGGTTCAATATCAGTACTATAATGCAATAATAAATAGGGGTTGCTACCTGTTTTCCAAATTATACCTGTTTTCCAAATTAAAATGCTCAAACACATTGAAGCTCACAAATGGAACCCACCGAAATAAAGGCTATAAATTAAACGGTGATGCATTTTTTTCCCAGCTATCTCACATCATTCTGCTGGCACTGTTGTTAGAAATTCATAAGGACATATATGATTAGCATCATCTAAAATGATAAATGAATGCACATTACCTCTCAATGATGAAATCATTGCTGGCCTGGAAGGAGTTAGATTGTTTGTACAACATAATTTATTCCCATTGATTTCCAAAACTGATTCTCTACAGGTGGTCCAAAACATGGAAGGAGAAAGAGCTATCTCATGGATGATGCAAAGATAGATCTGGAAATTGCAGGAGTTCACAAGACAAAAAAAAACCACCAGGTGGTTGCACACCTTCAGAGAACAAAACATAGTGGCTCACCTTTTGGCAAGAATATCTCACCACTTGCCTTGTCATTATCTGTGTCAGCTCCAGTAGCACGAGTTGTGCCACCAGCACAGGCCGTGCCAACTCCCGTATCAACCAGCATATCAGTGCCCGTGTCAGCCGACGTACCTATACTTGATCAAAATTTCAATGGTTAAGTTCGAGATCGTCAAAGCGATATGGTTTGTCTCGTGACTAGGGTAAGAATGAAACTTTAAAATGTGGCTTTGAATGCTTTTATTGATAAAATTCATGATGAAGAGTTGAAGACTAGATCTAAAATATCTTGGATTAATTTTTCAAGTTTTCGAGTAATGAAAACATCATGAAAACAATATACTCTTTTTCCCACTGAATTTTTTAGTTAGGTAGTGTGATCATTGTATTTTATCTTATTTTATAATAAGTCTCATTAACTCAACCATGTTGGCGTTGGAAGAGTTAATTTCGGCTATTTAGAATATGGGTTTAGACTATTTAGTTTTGATTTGATTATGATTAGATTTGGTAAGATTAAATAAGGTAATATTCATTCAAGATTTTAACTTGATGAGTTCGGCCATATCTCTTTTTATTTTAGGTATTTTAGTTTGTCATGGTTTTAACTTCTTAAACCTGTCATAAGTCTTTCTAGTTTCTAACGGGAATTACCAAATCCCGTCTTCTTTTTTATTGTGGTTGGATGAACTATACCCTATAAATAGGGAGGTCATCCACGAATTTTATTTACCTTTTATCAATTATATATTTCAGAATTTGAGTTATTACACTTTACTTGCGAGCATTCCATTGTTGCTTAATCATGCGGGTTAATTCAGTTGGCAATACCCTTCAAATCCGTGAGCTAATCATGCAGGCTAGTTAGTAAACATTTTGTGCAACTAGTGTTTGGGTTCATGCGAATTAGCCCTTTGTGTTAGTGAAGTTCTTCAAGTTGTGTCTTATATCGAACGTTCGTTTGTGTTATTTTCGTTTGAAAGGCAGTGTTATGGATCCTTTGGTATCAGGTGTTTCTCAAAATTCCACAATTCAGAATATTCACAAGGTGATTTATATCATTTGCCTTAAGAGGAATCATCCTGGAAATATGTTGAACTGATCCAACATTAGTTTCCACAGTTCCAAACTCGAGGACAAGTTTCAAGTCAAGGAGGAGGGATTGTTACAAGTGGGGGTTATTTGGTAACTTTCTACCTACCTACCATTTCGTTCAAAAGAAGCAAGGCAGCAACAACGAGCTGAGGAAGAAGTTTGGGAATTTAACAAGTTAATTCAGGGAGTTAGATTGCAAATGCATTTAGCAATTTGGTTAGCAGCAGTTAGATTGAGGTTCTATAAAGGTCAAACTACCTTATAGAAGAAACTCATCACAGCAGTCAATAGCAGATCAATTCAGTGATACTCCATTGAAATATTAGTACCTTCTTCCTCATCTTAGATTCTATAGTTTCGATGTGCAATTCATTGTTTTCTTTGGATTATTGTGTAATTTTCGTTCTGGTAACACTCAACTACATCAAAACCCGATTTCCATCATTCTTCATCCTTTTTTTCTTGTTACTCTACTCTATATAAGAATACTCTCATTTTAAACACAAACAAAAGAACGTTCAAGTTAAAACACTTATTTTAACATACTCTGCAACAAAGACTTCTCAACGATTCTCTGCTCATGTACAAGCATTTAACAAACATGCAACTCCACAAGTGTCAAACAAGAAATATTGCCTTCAACCATCGCCTTTACAGTGTAGTCGAACCTTATGATCAAACCTTATTGAGCATCTAAGACATTATTCATACCTCCTTTAAACTTCTACCTTTTAAATCTAACAAACCACATGCTTGTTTGACAGTTTTAGCTCAGTTTATCACACCAAATAAACTTACTGTTAATTTATAACTCATATATACAAGAAAGTAATGGCATCATCCATGTAAGAATGTTGGCAAATATTACACGCGAACATAAGCGATGTATGAACAGAAACCATGTATCAGATGATACAGATTTCATCCTATGGTACTTACTGTATTTACAAGGGTGGTAAGCATTGACACTTTCGGTTGAGGACTGAAAAACCTAGTACTTTTTAAATTTTGAGTTTATGAAACCTTGGAGACGTGAAGATGGTACTAGCATCGAAAACTAGCATAAAGGTCTCTGAGAGCAGTATACAATGGTTCAGCAGCCTTGGGCCTGTCCACTGTACCAAGAAGGATGTCGGTTGTGGTAAGATAGGGATCACCATAAAATTGAAGATTTGTGTCCATCCTTGTCATCACCATGTTCCCTTCTAGCGACACCCCGATGAATGCCCCTGTAACACACACACATAAGAGTGCCATAAACATATTAATAAGGCGCAAAACTATTGATTTGACGTTTCCCGTCTGCAGAAATAAATAAGAACATTTCTAAGATGTAAGATCTCTAAGAACATGATTTTAAAAGCTGGGGCCTTAAAAATAATAATTAGCCTATTTGTGGAGGCCTAAATATACAATTTAATCCAGTAACACATATGCAGGCAGTAAAACCTAACATTTTTATGCAAACACCAAAACATCAACATTCTAAGATAGATCCATCCAGTTGACAAATTTCAATTGTTTTGTGAGGTACAGATGGTGACAAAGGAGGTTTTTGAAAGACCAGCAATGACACTGTATCCCTTGCAGATTGATAGTTGTTGTGGTCAATTAGCATCAGCATCAGCTTTATGAATTTCGGAAGTCCAAATAACCAGTAAACAAATTTTAAATATGAATACAATTCAAGTTTGGAAAAAATTCCAGAAACTAATGCCCCAATGTTGCCATTAGTGAAGAAATCTTATGCATGAACAAGCACATTACCTTTACTGCAGCTGTAAGTATAGCACATGCCAGAACCCCTATCTCCAGCTCTCATATCTGCCTCCATGACCCTACCAACTGGACCTGCAGCAGCACTACATCCAGCGCCAAGAGAAAAATGCATACGACTACAGAATGTTTTGACAGCTTTGGAGTCATGTAGCACAATTATGAAATCCATGAGCTCACCACCAACCTAAAAGAAAAGGGGGGGTATAAAATAAGGAGGATAAACAAAATATCACAATGAACTGAACCAGATGAAGAAACCAGAGAACCAATAAAAGCTCATTCAAAAGTTCATAAGCCACATAGCATCATAGCAATATCTGTAAGTTCAAACCGAAAAACTAAGAAGATGAAAAGATCATCTAGAAATCCATGCGACAAGGTTTTACATATTGACCCAACAATGACGTATACTAGCAAGCCAGGAAGTGAATCATCTAGCAGATGATGTTAAAAAACATAAACAACAGATGGTCCATTCACCAACAAGTCAAAGATTCATCCAAGAGGTACAAAGAAAGCAGTAATTGAAAAACAAATTAAAAGAGAGCTTTTGACCAGATGAAATACCTGGGGACCCCATCCCAAGCCAACAGATGCCAGTGCTGATGGAGCTGACCATGATCCATCAGATCTTTTAGTAATAACCAACCCAGTGCCGAGCTTGTAAGCTAGTACAACCCCACCTTTAGCAACTGTTAAGATTGCCAGACCTTTGGCGCCTTTCAGTACTGAAGCAGGAATAGACTTCTCAGGATTCAAGCGGGCGACCTGCTCATGAGCAATAATAATGATATCAAAACCACCATAAAAACTTTCAAAATACACTGCTTCATGCAAACATTTTGTTGAATGAAGAACTATAAGACAGAAACCTATGATATTCAAAAGAGCCAACACAAAGTCAATCAGGGACAAAAACCAAACCTGAGAGTATGTCCTCAATGTATTAGCTGCTTTATATATTTCATGCTCCATGGACAAGCCAACTGGAAGGTTCAGCCACCCTCGCATAGAAGTCCAATCCATCACATCATGCTTTGCAGCCTGCACCGCATTGCTTATTGTATGTACAAATACGCCTTGCAAAGGATCCAGCCGATCATAGCATGTGTCGCACACCCTCTGAGGGTTCCTCTCCCGGAACTTTGAAGGTAACAAACACCTTCCTTTTGAGCAATCTCTACAGAAGATCCCTCCGCAAAAGCGACAATGATGTCTACCCCGAGTAAGAGCCGTAAATACTGCACTGCACTGCATGCAACCCTTGCTAGAACTGTCAGGAAGCCACTCTGGAGGTTCAGCTTCCAGGACATCTTTGTAAGAACTATAGTCAAATGCAGTTGGTTCAAGAAGTGGTGGAGCACTTGGAGTATAAACAGAGGAATGCAAGTACGTATCCCCATTCTTCGCAGACCCAAGGAATGACACGTTCGAATTAGAGAATTGCTCGCCTACAACTTTTCTCAAATCCTTATTTTTCCCAGTCAATATAGCAAATATCCCACCCAACACATTTTTGAGGTTCACCTCAGGAGGACCATTATGTGGCACAATCTTGTAATTATCTTCGCTGGGATCAAAGTCTCCATCATATATATCCTCAGGCTCAATGGGGAACTGATAAAGATTGCCATGTTTCAAGGAATTCGGGCTAGAAGCATTCGAATTTTGGCTCTGGGGCAAAGCCCAAGCGGAATCATCAAAGTCATCAACATATTTATACTTGGTAGTCTCATTTCCAATAGTAGAAATCGACGAATATGACACTCTCCCTTCACGAGTTGCCATGAATTTGGAGCAGCACAATTAACAGATACTACTAGTATTCAAACCACCTAAACTGTCAAGCAGAACAGAAAAACCCCCAAGTTATCAAAATTAAATTAAAAAGAACAAGACTTTACCACCCAAATCGAATAAGCAACTAAAAATGTCAAGAAATTAGATTCTGAACAAACTAAAGGAGCAAGTTCCGAGCTACTCCCAATTTCACGAGGGCTTTAGCATAAAAACATCAATCAATTCGTAATTTAGCTTAAAGGGGTTTCCCCCAAATTGAAAATTTCCAAAAGCCCTAGACTTCTACTATTCATCAAAATAACATACTGTACCAAATACGAGTACAACTACACCACGGGTTCAAAAATATGAAGTTTGTGATCGGGAGACAATAGAAGTACCTAATCGGTTGATATTCCGGGCAGAGTCCTGAATTCGGAGGTTTCGTGTACCAATCAAATTAAGGATGAATATGGTACTCGTTTTGCGTTGGATGGTTTGAACTTCAAGCTTTTATTTTAATCCTATCTGATTTCCAATTTATAAAAAAAAAAATTAAAAAAATGAATTAGTTAACAGCTCCCTGATTTTATTTTTTGCAGAAAAGAACCCCTCAAAGTTTTCGGAATGACGTTTCCATCCTTACATTTTTTTTTCTTTCTGTATATTGTTATTTAGTAATTACTCTCCATCCCACAATAAACTTCTTATTTGCTTTTGATTCAATTTTTCATGCAATCTTATGTAACAATTACTTTTGATGTCAAAAATCAGTTCTTAAATAATGATGAATTTATGAATTTGATGTGGGTAAATTTGATAGATTCATGAGTGACTATATATGAAAATTTTGTAAATAAAAAGTTATTTGTACATTAGATTAAAAAGGAAAGCATAAAGTTTATTGTGGAAAAACAGGATATGTGAATGTAACCACATTTATTAACGGAAATTTTACACTTCTAACTCTAACTTTAGTCTGAAAGTGTCAAACCCTGCAAAATGAGAAAATTCCAAAATAACTCTAACTTTATGACAAAATGTGTAATTATAACCCTTTGTCACTATTCCGTCGTTGACTCTTCAATTTGAATGTTGAACGGGCCAAAAATGACAAAAAATATCATTGTCCCCATAAGTTGAATTCCTATTTTAGCCCTTAATCCAGGGGTAAAATTATTATTTCCTCAAATTCCGGCCAAATCATCTGTTGATAATTGAAGTCAACGGTGCCCAGAGTTATATTGGCTTATGCATCATAAAGTTAGGGTTATTTTGACATTTTCTCATTTTGTAGGATTACATTGGCACTTTCAACCTAAATTTAGGATATTTTAGTAATTGACTCTTTATTAAATTTTGAATTATTGTTATTCATTTTGGTAACATCTGATTTTTAGACCTCAAGTGATCAAAGTATAAATAGTTATTATCCTTTTAGGCCCTATTTTGTAGAGCTTATCTAGACTAATTGAATTGAATTGAACTTATCAAGTACACCATTCTCCTCTCCAGGACAAGAAAAAACATCACTCCTAAATCATATCATTAATGTTGTCCTTGATGTTAAAATAAGTTGTGCAAATTTTGGAGTAAACTTCGAGCGATGCCTTGCACCACCTACCATCCAAGTGGTTCAATTTGTTTTGATGGTATATGGAAGAACCCTAAAGAAAGCACTGCGAATGTAATATGTTAAAAAATTAAATCTTTGGTCGAATTCGAAAGTTCGTTAATAATGTTAGGAACTTACCGCTAGAATGTTGGTATGTGTGCATTCAAGCACAAGTTTCTCTATGAACAACATGACGAGTAACCGCATTCCCAGAAACTCCGTTGTTCTTTGTGCTTTATAAAAAAAGAAATATTTGCTATCATTTCTCATTGCAATAGATGGCTCGCATGCATCTTGTGAAGAAATAATACCTCCAAGTTTGTTATTCTCCAACTGTACTCGAGAAGTGGTTATGTCTTTCTCACTTCCCTGTAATATTTTTATACGAGGCTGCGAAAGTATAATGAACAAAATTTAGTTGCAAAGGAGAGTTTCCAAAATGTTTGAAATGTAATATGTTAAGAACGAGGTTATGTTGAAATTTGAATATAACCTGGAGATAATGGTCGGGCATGTTGGATGGTTGGGTTAGATGCCTTTCCTCAATGTGTCAATGGTGAAAATTCCATCCGTACTAGGATGGATAAAAATGAGGAACCAATGGGGGTTGTTGTCAGTGCAACACGAGTTAAGGGTGTAGAATTCAACAAATGTGATATATGAAGTACTAGGATGTGATGTTGTGGCTTACCTTCTGTGGTAGGAGACCAAGTAGATTTCTTCTTGTTTTGCTTGCACGGTGTGGAAAATATTGTCAACTCTTACTTCAATTTCAACCTCTGAACTTGTATGTCCCGCTCGTGGAAGATTTGACAAATTGGAGGCGGCAGCAATTAGTTACGTCGATTTGCTGTCTTAAATACCTGTGACAGTATCTATAGTATATATTAAAAGAGGTAATTTTTATCACATGTCGCTTGCATAGTATTCCACATCAACTTCACAAAAAAATAAAAAGAAATGAAATTATTAATTAACTATACCCCATCTAATATGAAGTCATGTTTTCATTTACCCATGCAAATCTCATTAATAATATTCTCCTAAAATATTGAAAGTTTCATTCTTCTTCCCACTTTTCTTCTCCTTTTTCCATACTACTCCATTACATTTTGTTAGGTTTTCCTTTTCCAAATTCAAATCTTTGTTCTTATATCACAATTATATGTATTTTCCTTCATTCATTAAGGTTGTAGGCACCTTAATACAATTACCCTCACTTTCACCTTAACTAAGTGGTTTTATCTTTGAAAAACTACATGATAAATCAGATAATTTTAACGTGAATAAGAATATTTGGTCAAAACCATCTAAATTTTAAAAATATATATATATTTATTGAAACTATAATAAAAACATAGAGGGTGGTAATTTATGAATATTTTTTAAACATATAGTAAGACCCTTCTCATTAAGATAGAGAAATAGTTTACAATTTTGGTGATAAACTAGTACTATTACGAGTCTATCTACTATTACAATTGATGCACTAATTAACTATTGAAAAACCATAACTAAAATGAGAAAAAACATATCTATTACAAGGTGGGATGAACGAACTCCTGC
>JAULKK010000001.1:12961597-12975405 GCA_032355705.1 Rubia peregrina | reverse complement strand
AATGAAGTAAAATCCATTCCATATTGCTCAAGTGGTTTTTCAAAACCACGAATTCTTTTACCCCATAATGTAACCATTAGCACAACAGAAACATAGAGGCCAACAACGCAAGCAAGCTCTGCAATTCTGTGAGGGTTATGGTCTGCCCAGCTTTGCACCAGTGTAGGAAGCAATGGAATAACAACAGGTGACCACAAAACAATTACCATAAAGGCAAAACCAGAAATCCTGTTACATAAAAGCACCAAGTTCTATGAATAAATACCGAATGAGATATAACAAAAAGGTTATCCATTATTTCAACTTCTTTGTGAGAATAATCTTGATGCTGTTAGAGAGAACAGGGTAAAAGAGTCCTGAAATTTCTAATAATCCTGTAGCAGAAGTACTAAAGAGTTCAGGAAGTACTAAAGAAATTTCTAATAATCCATATAGGTAAGGGAAAATAAGATCATGACATGTTCAGGAAGTACTAAAGAGTCCCTAGTGCAATTCAGATAAGGTTGGGTATCAGTCACATGATAAATTTAGGGCTAGAATTCAAAGCTCTAATACTATATCAATGACCAACTCATAAAACTTTTGCTACAAATCATAAAGCTAATTTTCTGTATCGGGTATCTCATCATATGGAAAGAGAAAACCTCTGTGCAGTTATAAATTCTTCATCAGAGAGAATACACTGGAAACTATTCAACTGGGGAAAAACACTAAGAAGATCTCATAAACTGAACTGCTCAACAGTTGAAAGCAAGTGCATAAATTCCAAGATATCGGTTTCTCAAACTCTTGAACCTAAAACATAAGAGGTGAGAAATGGAGTTGTACCTATGAGACAATGGACGTTCTGCCAGGCGTAAATATGAGATGAGCTTGTTAATCAAACTTAAAGCACCACGTATACCTCCCCAAAGCAAGGCAATCTTTCCGACAAGTTTTAAAATGCCTCCCCTTTGTCCCAATTCTGCCAACATGTTCACAATTCTAAAGGCAAGAATAAATAATGTAAGCAACTTTCAGAACATTGTTTTTTTCCAGGCTGTATCAAGCTTGTTACAAAAATGAAGAATGTCTGACCTTTCTTGATCAACTCCACCATCTTCCTTTGTGGGTACCACAGGACTTGCGACTGACAGAGCCTTCTCTGCAAGGCTAGTGGCTTCAGAACTCTGAGTGTTTCCTGAAAGATTTTCTTCGTTCTTGTGACCCTTAAAATCGGCATCTTCCTCCTTCAAGGGATTCAATAGAGCTTGTGTAGTTCCATAATTCTGCAATCACAGATGAATTAGAAGGAACGTATGTGAAAGCATGAAGATATTGCATTTTCCACTACGAATAGGAAAGGTGGACAGGATGCTGTTGGCTTGAGTGTTGTTTTCTTTGTCATGTAATATTAGACTAGGTAAAGGCTCTTCCAAGTGAAGGGATAAGGAGTAGGTATAATGCAACAAAAAGTAGGAATCTTCTGTTTCAAACTAACTTGTATGAACTTCTTTGGACCTCCATATGAAAATATTAATGTGTCTTATACCAAAATTCAATTATACAGCAATATCAAAGGTGATAATTATGAAGATGGTATGACCACGTTTTAAAGCAAAAGAAGAGAAAAAACAATATGAGATGAGACCAATAATT
Source organism: Rubia peregrina (assembly GCA_032355705.1). NCBI lineage: Eukaryota > Viridiplantae > Streptophyta > Magnoliopsida > Gentianales > Rubiaceae > Rubia > Rubia peregrina. The sequence goes on along the minus strand of JAULKK010000001.1, from coordinate 12,973,767 downwards.
GATCAATTTGAAAGCTATAATTTTATAACATGTTCACCCTATCTGAATCCAAAAGGAGGTAAGGAAAATTCCCATTATATCATACTTCTAGAAGGAATGGAAAATAAAGATGAGAGGTCTAAGTGCGTTTTAGGTCTACATCACCTTAAGAGATACAAATACATTTAAATGTCATTCCTCATTGACAAGCTTGAATTTACTTTAGAAAGAACTGAAGAAGGTAACAAGGGGAAGGGGAAGATCTAAAAAGACATGGAAATGAATTATTTAAAAAGACACACACATCTTTACTTATATTGAAACTAAACTACTAGATAGAACATGATGCTAAAACACGATAATACAACCAAATAGACTGGGGTAACGACTACGTTATCGTTGTTGATGCTCACTAAAGTAAGTTGGCACAAACTGTATCAAGCTAAGATGAGATTACTCTCTATTTACCAAAACCGAAGTGAATAACAATGTAGTGAGTCAGTAAGAACATATTAAGTCTCCAAACAAGAAAAGATAACCCTCTATTATTATTGCCTACCTGTTGGTCCACAAGTAATGCAGATGCCCCAAGAGCTGCAGACATGGCACCTACCATAAGGTTGTTGCCATTTGAACCGCTTGTATCAGTTTTTCTGTGCTTCTTTAAAATATCCAAGCCTTCTTTATGCTCTGTCTTTTCAGAATACAGCTTATCAGCATCTTCCTTTGTTTGTTGAGTAAAGTCAGTGTTCAGATCTTCCTTCTGGATATTAGTGCTCACTACAGATACACTAAAATATTGTCTAAGTGAAGCTAAACTAGAGCCAACAATGATACCAACTGGTAAAACTTTCCTCAAATAAATGGTTTCTCCAACAGCAGAAGATAGAGTATTCACTAAATGCTGTCCTTCAAGGAATCCAAATTTATGTGAGGTATCCTCCTTGGTGCAGTGAAAGAATGTGTGATCCTGATGTCTCAGAGACTGCCAAACGGCATTAGCAACTAATTCCATATCTTTGCTCAGCTTCGGCTGCATTTGTTTTACATCATCATTGCTTACCCTTCGATCAACTTCGGCCTTAAGTGTGTCTAGTATGATACTTTTGATAAAAAACAAAATTTCCTCAGAAGTATCATCACCCATTTCTTTACCAGTGTTTATTGATTTCTCACACTCCTCATCTTGTTCCTCTTGGACCTCAGAATCTAATATTACATATGATGGTTCGATTACACCATCAATATATTCATGTTTAGCCTGAGCCTGAATACCAGGGTCAACTTCTCCACGGGTTGCTACCTCATCCCCAATGTTGTTATCATCTTCTGACATCACCAAGAGTTTCCACTTACCTTCTTCTGGACTATAGTCAAGGAATAAGGTTGAATCCAAGTCTAGTGATTCGGAAATCTTCATCTTAGTCATCAAATACCTCTGAAGGTACTCCCTGTAAAGTGGATCTACATATAAGTTTGTTGTTATAGACAGCGTACTTGGATGACACATACTATTCATAAGTTTAGTAGGACTTTGTGCTGGCAGCTTTCTACTAAGCATGTCTTTCATCCTTACATTTCCTTCATACATATAACTTCTCGAATGGCCAGTATTGCTTTCCCTGTACATAGTGGAGTCTCTTGCAAACTCTCCTTCCCCATTAGTTTGGTTAAAACAATTAACCTCAAAAGTAGTGTCAGATGGTCTGTCCATACACCTTTTTTCGTCTTCCAACTTCTCCAACTTGCAATCATCCCGACTAATATGCTTGTCTGAAATGGAATCAATCTTCTGTTCCTGAACGGCAACTTTTTCTTCAGATTCATTCTCGATATTTGCTCCTCTATCTTCACTATTATTAGCAGCATTTTTAGCTTGTGTTGCATCGACTCTTCCTTCCTCCAACTGGGAAATGACACCCTCAATTACATTAAACACACTATTTACAGCCACTTGGGTAGAGTCATCGATTCCGGTAAAGGCATTCAATGCTTGTGAAACATCGAAGCTTGGAAGCTTAGAATCATCCACCGAGCTAGCCATTGCTCTGTTTTCTTCGATTCTTACACTATCGCCACCTTCTTTTTCCATTGGCTGGCTCTCTGACACAGGCACTGTACTTGATAAACTATCCTCTGTCTGACCAGACGATGTGCTCTTTGTTTCGTCAACTGAAGTTTCCACAGCTTTCACATCATTTTGTTGGCTTGTACTCTCTGCTTTGATAGCTGACTTCTCACTATCTTGATCTTTGAACTGCTCAATGGATTTATCCTCAGAAATACCAGCAGCTTCAGATTTGCTAGGCAAATCAGGTTGGGCAGACATATTTTCCTTAGAGTCAGAAACTTGACCATTTCCTTCTCCAGAAGCATATGCTGTTTCTTCGCTGCTTATCAAGTCATTTGTATCCATTTTGTTTGAATCGGGGGTATCACTTTCCTGGATACCGGAGATAGACTCCAGCTCACCAGAATTTGTAGGTGGTTGCGGATGCTTTGATGCCTGAAGTTCAGATTCTGACTCCCCAGGGATCTTATCTTCAGTGGGTTGACTCTTATGAGCAACTGCCATGTCAGTCTCCTTTGTTGGAACAGAGGTTAGAGTATCTTGGTTCTTACTATCTGCATTAGATAGTACATCTTGTTCTGGGACCTTCAGCTCCACATTTGAGGTTACTTCAGGATTTTGCCCAAATCTCAGTATCCTGTCCATTCTTAACGTTGATTCCTGACTACGTAGTATCCCAGAAACAGAAGTCGTAATTTTTCCTCGAACATCCTCGGGAACAGCATCTTGCAAAGCCTTAACAATTGATTCCCCTTGACCCACAGCTGTCAGGACCTGCAAATTTGACCAAATTGCAGAGCATTTAACAATAATAATCAGTGATTGGAGTATTAAATTCCGATAAAGTTCCTGGGGTGGTAATCCAAGTTTGCGGCTAAGTACCTTTTGCAGTTATAGGGAGACATATCTGTACAGACCAATCCTACAAGATTGTCTCTATTCATACAAAACTGACATAATTAAAAGTTCCCCAGAGTTAGTATAGACTGAAATTGTACTGTCCAACTATAACTTACGCATCTAAAAGACAGCCTAGAACCTCTTACGAGGCCAAAGAAGTATTGTAATATCTCCATTGTTGATGCAGTAATTTTCATGACACTGAAAAATCTTATTTCACTGGAAGAGCAGACTAGCTTATATAATATATCACCTGAAAAATACCAGACAGTTAAAACCCATTACCCTTTTTTTCTGTTCTTCTGTAAGTGTACCGGGCATAGTCACATCTAGCATATTGATAACAACTTTCGCAGTCTGCTGCACCTCGCCTGTTTCACTATCAACAGGATCCACCATCTCTTCTCTCACTGGTTTCCCTTCACTATTCTCCAATGGAACTGTAATTTCTTTCGGCGGTCCTTTTGATTCCTGTTTGGATTTTGAGGTGAAGATAGGTGCCACATAACTTCCATTCAATGATTGCTTAACATTATTAATCGAATGTGCATCTAAAGCATCAAAATTTGGAGAATTTAGGAGCCTGTTTGCTTTTCCATTTTTATCAGAAGATCTGTTCTCAAGCATTGTTAGGCCCGTTGAGGGATTGATGGTAACATCAACATCTGTCAAAAGTGGATGTCGGCCTTTTAGAAGTCCAAGTTCCACAGCTGTTAGCCACTGACAAAAAGGAATTTGGAATAATCTCGTTAAACTCAAAAGATAATATAGAAGTTCCCAAACATGGGCAAGCAATTTTTTGTTCAGGTTACAAGATTAAACAAAAGTATACACATCCATTTCAGGAAGAACTGGGGTGCTATTTACCAACAGTTTTAGATAAATTGACCATTTCCAGCATACACAATAGAAGAAGTATAAATATAAGATCAATATCGGGTTAACAAAAACCCACCAGAAAAAGAAGAGAACAGAAGGGAAGAAGCTTTATATCTTTGCTTTTCCAATTTCTAAATGCATTCATCACATAACCCTCACATTGAGTGCTATTCAACCCCTTGAAAAGCATAGCACTAGTAACTTCTATACTTAGTTTAATTACTCAATCAAACTGTTTGTCTGCTAATACCATGTAAAGTTCTATCCAACCAGAAACTCTGTGAAAATATCAGCCACTAAAGCACCTCCACTCTTCATTTAATGCAGAAAACCCCTTTAACCAAAATTCCGTTGGGTACATTGACAACAACAACTAACCCTTTATCCCACGACGCGGGGTCGGCTATGGATCATATCTTGTCATCGTGGTCAGCTAAGACGCATAACTTCAACCGTACTTCCGTTGCATACTTCCAAAATTTTCCAATATCATATACAACAAGTTGTATGCTTGCACAATGCTCCCTCTGTCCCCCTATTATTATTGTCCTATATTGTTTGGACAAGAGGTTTTAAAAAATTATTAAAATAAAAAAGACAATGTTAAGGGTTGGAAAATTAGTAGGAGAAAGTATGAAACTGAATTTTATAAGTATTTTATAATGCAAAAGTGGGTCTGTTATGTAGTTTACTGATACAAAGTAAAATCAAGCAAAGTAAGACAATGATCCGCGGGTGGACGGAAACGAAAAATAAGACAACTGTCCACAACAGGAGGAAGTAGCTAACACAAATTATAGGGACAAATAATTTGACTCAAAAGGGTTCATCAATGAAAAATCAAGATAAGATCATGGTATCTTAGGCATATCTACAAAACAATTCTAGAATTGATCTATTAGAAACAACTTAAAAAGTCAGAATTCTGTTTAAAGCTTAAAAACTTCCATCAGTACCTCGACAGTAATTTCCTGGCACCAGTAAAAAGTTGATCTGCGACAAGTAAATTCACTAGAGGGTAAATAAGAGCATAATAGGAGGCTTGTAAATGGGTTTTCAGCTATCAAACTGCGCGGAGTAGAGAACAGTGGAGCCATCCCATTATCATTCTGAAGAGTTCATGAAATCAAAACTGTCAGCTTCACGAGAGAGAAGTTATATGAGAATATATTGCAGTACTATGATGTAAATACCCAAGGATTTTACCCACAATGAACAAATAATGCACCTTTTGAGATTCCAACAATGTTTGAATGCAGGAACTTAATGAGGGGGAATTTATTTTAACACTCCAAATATCTATGCTCGCAGAACAAAAATACAGCCTTTATTTCGGTATCAAAATTTGAATGCAGGAAACAAAGGGTATACTTCCAAAATTAACAAATTTACCAGTCAAAAGAGAGGGAGGATGTGCATCCAATATAAAATGATCATTCTCATGAATAGATACTTCAATAACATGAGCCAAAATAAGATGGTTGGAGAAAACAAGACATATTGGCATGCTCACTAATACTTCAGCATGGTAAGGGGGTGAAGTAAGAAAATCAAGAATGCTGTCAAGCTAAAAAATTCCATATTCTGACCCCAATCAGATTCACAAGAAAAGAAATTAGATCCACGGGAAGAGAAAACCTAAATCTAAGAATATGCACCAGAAATTCAGGTGAAGTTGCCTTCTAAAGAATTCTACTTAATGATCGAAGAAAATTTAAACCAATTTTTCTCCCAGACAATATATAAGTAAAGCAACAGCACAAGACCTGTATGAAGAGAAGAGGAATCTTCACTTTCCCAACCATGTGACGAGTACTAGATTCTGCATAGAAATCTTCAATCTCGTCGAACCCATAAGAGACCATGGATATTTCTTTTTCAAATTCTCGGACAGATGTTGCCAATAGAGCTTTGTCAACATCAAATCGTTTTGCGCGGCCTTGGAACAATTCCTGGTTTGATAAAAAGAATATGATCCACCATAGTTGCCAAAACTTCAGAATTCGGAGGAATTTAGAAATAATACATTCCTCAAGTTTAATTTCTGCTCTGTCATATAAATTCATGCATGGACTCGATCTCAAGGTGAAGAGAAGAAAAGTTAACTAAGAATGTATGGGAGGGGCATTTACCTTATTTGAGCGCAATATACCAATCAAGCCAGTTTTGAGTTTCTGGTCCAATAAGATTTGATGTGGAGTTGATCTTGCTGTTTCATCCAAGTCAAATGGATTATCTATGCATGTAGCAGCTGTTAATGGTGTTCTTTCACCTACCTCTGCCAGGTACTTGGTCAACATATTTGCACCATAACCCCAGCCAACGCTCATTATTGTTGTCCATGGTCTTGCCTTCTTAACAAATTGTATAGCTGTGGATAGATCATCGCTGTCAGCAGCTGTAAATAACCTACATGAATAAAGTAATTAAGGAGCCATACAATCAGCTCATCATGTAAGAGCTTTTTAATGGAGTGAGGAGCAAGAAGCAATCTTCAATAAGAACCTAAGTAAGAAAACTAAGAAAATTAATTTGATGATAGGTACAGAGTCGGAATATACACTTCAGCAACAATAAGAAACTCCTAGGCTAAGGATGAAATAGAAAACCATACTTAGCTAAGGAAATGACGGAAAAAAACCCACCTGAGCTTACTTCATTAAATCCTCTAATAAAAAAATGAGAAGCTAAAAAAGAGATAAAGAAACAAAGAATCACATCCAACTTTTCTTTCACTGACAAATCGAATTCTAAATTCAGGTGACATGTATAGCTAGGTTACTGATACCATACTACAACAATTATATTACAGTCACAGAAAGCAATACAATCAACAGCTACATATAGCGCAAGGCCCAAATCAATGAATTCCATGAAGTGCAAAAGAACTCACCTTGGAGTGGTGAGAGGTGAGCCAGCACAGCCCCTGGGGTTCATAACCACAGGAAAGTAACCTCGCCTCAGACACTCACACACAAATGCCTTGATATCCATATCCATACTCCCTTCCACAGTCCCTGGAACGATAAGCACCGTCGAGTCCAGACCCCTCTCCTCTTCCAAAACAAGATTCGCTGGCCAATCCAACGCAACCACTCCACCATCCTCCATCCTGATGCACGATCTCTGATAAACCAACTTCTCCACATCCTCATCCACTTCACCATCCCTAAGCAAAATTCTTCCCCTGTTCACTCTAACAAAATGCCTGTCCTGCTTCACAAGCTTTTCATTGACATCCTCCAGCAATTCACTACCTTCAAACATAATCGACGGACACCGCAATATCACAAAACGGTTAAACGGTGTCGGACTAGTATCTAATATCCATTCCCCTACACAGCTACTCCCCTGCCGCTTAAAATTGGAAATAAATTTTGAATTTCCACCCGACTGCGAGAAATAAACCACCGCGCCGGATGCGAGTCCCAGCACCGGGGCGAATACATCGATTGAATTTACGGATGGAAATTGGGAAATTAAACTCCGGAAGAGATTCTCAAAAGGCGAGGAGTCGAAGAAATTGAAATCGAAATTGCTCCTAATAGAAAGACTTACGGCGGTTCGAGGTGATCTCAACTGCTTCAACTTCCGACGCTTCCATCCACGGCGGTGATGAAGCGACGGCACCTTCAGCTGTGTTTTCGAGTGAGGCGGTAATGGCAATTGGTGGCAAAAATTGGGAATTCGGAGGCTCATTTTAAAACGTCGTAACCTTCTGAGTATGAAATGGAAGGCTGACGATCGAAATCCTCCACGAAAATTTGAGAAAGGACGGTGGTGGGATGATGAAATGGTGGCGATGGAGCCCAGGATTGTCTGTTATCGAGGCCGCGTGAGTGGCTGAGGAGACGGTTACCGTCGGAGCTTTGCTATCTGATGGAGCCCACTCGGAAGGTGGTCGAAACTTGATTTCGTCCGTTAATTTTCGCGGGTCTTGGAAATGATAGTAAGTTGGGCTGGTCTACTGGAAGACTTGGGCTTTTAAATATTGTTTCATCATCAAGGAAGATGTGGGATATCAAACTCTCAAAGATTCAAAAAGCCCAAGTATTCTGGTAGACCCAAAAACACTATCTAGAAGACGGGGATTTGTATTTGGACTCCCCTAACCATGTCAAAATAAATCAAAGTACGGATAGTGATGCGAGAAATTCCTTTCGAATGATGATAGTTTTTGGTATCATCTACGGCGAGCCTCGCTCTCCTTGAGTACCTGCAAAAGTCTCTGACATGGGCATTGTGGAGAAAGTTATGACGCTCAAGTTAGTCTTGTTCTGCTAATGTATTTTGGAAGTAAAAGTTCCTTCATTTGTCCAGTCTTCTCTCTCTTTATATGAGGCATTAATCATGTGATTGTGGCCCACTTATTGCCCTCCCCTCTGTTTGATCGTAGTCTAATAGGGTATGGGTGTAAGTAGTTCTTTACACTATTTTTGCGACTGGTTAATTTGTAGGGGCACATCGCTATAAACTTTGTGGATATAGAGAACTAATTTGGTCTAGTGAAGCAACTACTTCACATGCTAAGTTTTTACTAAGTGGGACTAGTTAGGTCATATATACCATAAGTTCCCCATCCACGAAGTTATGAAAACCAGAGTGTAGGGTGGTTATTTTTTTGATACAGGGGTTGTAATTTTTTAAGTGAAGTGAATAGAGGAAGAAATATAAACATCATTTACGGTAAACACATGTGATGGGCACGTAACTGAAAATGACTTCGTTGGTAGAAAAGTGTGTATGTAAGAATTCGAATGGTATTTGACATGTTTTTTTGTTGCAAATGCATTTAAAGTGTAAATTTGTGATAATATTCCTTTAATTTCGGGATATGGTTAGAAATGTTCTGGAAAACGAGGGAAAATTGATGTATAAATAAAATGACATGTAGAAATCATTATGAAGCGTTTTTTTCGAATTGACATGTGAAAACTCCAATTCTCAACTAACACGGTTATTGATTATCTCGAAAATGTGGGTTTTCAAAACAAAAAAAAGTTTTGTTTGTTTGAATTCCTTGGTGGTTCTATAAAATCAAGTGTGTGTGTGTGAGAAGGATTTGCCTTGTTTCCTTTCTATCTTAGTAGGATTATCAAAAGTAGATACCAAACAACCATGACCAGAACCCATTTGGTGCGTTTTCCCATGACAACGTCACCTTCCAAATCATCCGCCTCTTTCATTTTGTACCGTGGAGGCTTACATTTTGGACATGACATTTCTTAGTATAATCATTCATATACAAAATGAAATCGTTGGGACAAGCACATATCTTCTTACAATCCATACCCATTGGACTATTAAAAATTCCGGCCTTGTAAATTAATTCCAGTAATTTATTGCCCTGAGTAACATGTAATTCATAGTTTTCAAAAATGCAGAGAAACCTACATTACTATACGGATAGTTTTCTTTTACATTAAGAAACTGTAAAGTTTCCTTCACTACAGTCAATCCATCCGGGCCCTCATATACAAAGGTAACTCATTATGTGTGTGTGCAAAGTAGAAATTCTCTCTGGGTCTCTGCCAAAGTTCTTCACCACTTCTTCTACCAATTCATCGAATCTATCGTTATCATCACTGCGTTGGTAACGTTAGGCTTGTCCACCTCCTCCCTATGCTAAAGCCAAGAGGTGTAGGTCAGATAAAAACCCATACAAAAACAAGTCATCTCTCAAATTATTCAAGTTTTCATATACCCTTGTGTAGCGCCACTTCTTGTAAGAACAATATGCACGACTCACGTTCTTTCTCACAACGTTGACAAATGCATGCTCAATAAAATTAGCTACATATTCCTTACACACAAAAACTTGTGCGTCGACAAAATAATAATTTCTAACCATATGACAGTATAATATTTCCTAAACCATAAGACAACATAATTTCAAACATAAATTTCATCACTGAGCAAAATATATGCAAAAATCCTTTGCAAAGAACGACTAAAATATCAAGGGTATGTAGAAACATATTCATAGTAAGTGAAAGGGAATGTAATGCAGATATATGAAAATAAATTTAACACTAATTATCTCTCAAACTATCTCAACAAACTCCAATTTGTGTTTCAACATCATTTGCCCACCATTTAGGAGAATGGTATTTAACACTAATGTTTTGCTTTATCCTCCAAAGAAAATTCAAGGTGTCTTTTAAGAAAATGGTCAAAATTGATAACTTTTATGGTAGAAAATGTTTGACCTGTCACGCACTGATATCGGTAACGTCTCTGATTTGGTTTTGTTTGTCTCAAACTATCTAGCTAGCATCGACAAAGTGTTGAAAACCGACATCGCTCACTTATTCAATTAGAGTTTCACTTACCAAAACAATCAAGCTGACGTCGACTGGCATATCGATGTCGGTAACGTCTCTGATGTGGTTCCACTGTCTCAAACTATCTAACTGAGGACGAAATAGGTATACAAACCGACATCACTCATTTCTCGGTACTGGTTTCGCATACCAAAACCATGTAAAAGATGTCGTCAAGCGTAATCCCATCATACCATTGACTATAGACGATTGTTCATTGATTACGGTAACGTCTTTGAAGTGGTTTTGATTGTCTAAAATTATCTACCTGGCGTCAACAAAGGTATACAAACCAATATTGCTCACATCACGTTTACAGTTTTGATTTTCAAAACCTTGTAGCCGACGTTAACAACCATAATCCCATCATACTAGTGATTGTAAATGGCTTTTAAATAATATTAGTTTCATTTCCAACAAACCGACACAGTTGGAAAATGTAACTGATGTTGGTTACTCAATATTTTTACCTCGTTTTCAATGAAACCGAGTTTAAAAGCATACATTTAGGAATAAATACATTTATAACCCTAAATTTAGGTTGAAAATGCCATTATAACCCTGTAATCTTAGAAAGTGTCACTTTAACCATAACTAATTGTTGTACTTGCCAACCAAACCCTAACTTTCAAAAACAAATTTTCGATATAGCCAATCCTAATTTTGGCATTGACCAAATGAATTTAGGAAAGACTAGGAATTAAAATGACAAAAATACTATTATGACAAACCAATCTTTCTTCTTCAAAACCTATATTTCTTCTTCTTTTCTTCTTCAAAACTCCACCGCAATGTGCTCCGCCAGTAGAAACCTCGTTGCTGTCTCTGCCACCCTCCTCCTTCTCTCCTTCCATCGGGGCTCCTCATCCTTCTCCCCTCCCTGCTGCCTCTTTGAAAATCCTAGCCTCCACCACCCTCTCCCCTCACCCCCCCTCCCCGCCACCTCTGCCGCCGTCCATCACCACTCACCGTTACCATTGCGATCGGCCAAGCTAGACCAACCATCAGCCTAGTGAACCCTAGCATCGCCTTTACCGTTGGCCACCACCGCTCGCCATCATCTTTGCCGTTAGCTAAGCCAGACCCACCACCGTGGAACGTTGATCATCTAATCGAATATATTCAGTGCTACATCTCAGATCCAGAGGTAGCGCGATTGAAGCTCTAAAAATTCATTGATGTGACTCGGCCAGCAGATCCATGGAGAAAGAAAACTGTGAAGTCAACGGTGAAATATTGAGGAATTTGGTCGACGCAATTTTCCCCCAACTTCCTTAATTCGCAACACGTGTGACTTGGCAAGAGAGAAAAATGGTAGGAAAGGTAGTGGCCGGCAAATGGAATCGGGAAGAGAGGTGATGACGGTGATGTGTGCAGCGGTGAGAGGAAGAATGAATAGGAAATTAGGTTTTCATCTTTTTATTTATTAAAATTTTAATTTAAGGGAAATAGTATTTTCTACAAAATCCGGCCAACGGAAAATTGACTAAAAAGTCAGCAGAGTTAAAGGTTAGATTGGCACTTTTTGAGACTGCATGGTTATATTGACGCTTTCAGCCTAAAGTCATAGTCATTTTAGCACTTAACTCTACATTTTAACTTGGTTTTTTAAATAACTGAGGTCAAAGACATTTTTTAACCTCGGTTTTCTACCTTATTCTAATAACTGATGTAAAAGGGGTGAAGTAAAAGATCATTTTTCTATTAGTGCACGAGTACTTAATGGTCAAACCTTTTGACATCGATATATCTATGTAGGTTTACAGTAGAAGTCGGGTCACAGTTGACCTAGCTAACATGAGTACTTAAAGCTCGAACCTTTTGACATTGATTTATCTATGCATGTTTACAATAGAAGTCAAGCCATAATTGATAGGGGTGGGCAAAAAAACCAAAAACCGAACCTAAAACTGAATTATCCGAATTCGAATAAACCGAACCAAATTTAATATACGGTTTTCGGATATCCGAATTGAATAAACCGAATTCTGAATACGGTTTTTGGATCGGTTTTGGAT
>JAULKK010000001.1:12946329-12956952 GCA_032355705.1 Rubia peregrina | reverse complement strand
GTTCCTCGACTTTTTGTTGGAGGAGAACGAATACCTTGCAATACATATTAATGGCTGTGATTATTATAATTATGATGATGAAGTATCTAAGTATATCATAAGGGTTTTCACTTATTGTGCGGGACTGTTAAAATTTTCACAAGAAGAAATTAACCCCCAAAATAAATGGATGGCATCAGTTTGTGGCCTCTCTTATGAATTCCATCACAGTCAACAAGTAAGTGAACAAAATGAGGTTGACTGACTTGTACGCTGTAAATAAGAAAACCTGACAGAATGTTGAGTTTTTATTCCTCTCAAAATATGAAATAGAATTGGACAAGTTAGGCTGATACGGTTTCAGCAGCCCCATATCATCACTCTTTTCTAAAGTGGATGTTCCTCATTATCTGACAGCCACGGACAGCCAATATGTAAGACTTTTGTAGATTCTTTCTTCAAGAAAGGCCACGAACCAAGAGTCACCCTTGAGTCTAGAGTCGCAGCATTGGAGGTAGGTATACAAAATTTGCGTACAGATTCCTAGTTTCAAAGAACATAGTGCAATCACATGGGAAAGGTGTTGAGATACCAATTTCCAGATGAAATTAAATTTTCCAGGTCCTTTCCATGCTATCATGAATCAGAAACGAGGAATAGGCTGATATGTGGGCTGGTTCACGAGATACGGGACTACTGCTAAATTGTGGGGAAGCAGTATTGTTTGCATGTTATTATTCCTGAATTTACATATTTTTATATAATTCGTGGAGATTAGACATAAGTCATGTTTCCTTTTTTCGTAATCTTATGTTAGCACTTAATGAATGCAAATAATTAATTATTATTATCAAGGTTAACTTTGTGCACGAAGCTCTCACGAGCATACCGCCTTCACTGTACACATCATGAAGTACCATGTCAACTTCATTAAGGCCCGTGTGCGGGAAAAAATTAAGCCTAGGTTTTTTTTTCAAAATGTAGGAGCCGCAACGTAAGTTGCCCAAAATTTAGAGAAAATCTCACTGGTTATATTTCAGGCCCTTACATTGTCCCAATTCGGCTCAAATTCCCAAGTCATCATCAAAGAATGGTTAATTGAATTTTTTGGTATCCCCAATGTTGTGTTTCACCATATCCCACTTTGTTGGAGGGACCTAAGGGCAAAAAGTAAAAACTTTACTCGCAACTCAAAATTTGATTCCGTTCAAACGGGATCGTATCAATTACATCCCCAATGGATATTTTTAAGTCCGGACATTAATAATGATTAGGGGTCCATAAAAAAAACACATGAATAAGTGATTTCAATTTTAATTTATTACTTCTCAATAATCAACTACAATTTACCATAGCGCTTATCTACACATCGTAATTTTTAATCAATCATTTTTATTTTCATAATTAGCCAAGAATATGAAAATTCTGGTAGTTCTGAGAGGTGGATAATATTGTACTCCAAATGCACATGTAAATGAGCTAGGTGTAATATCGATTGTAGTTGGCTTACGAAACTTCCGCGAGCACCCCCTCCTTCCCCGCTTCTCCGAACACATCATGAAGTACCATGTGTACTTATATCCAACCTGGGTGTGAAGAATTGAGTTTTAGGGATGGTTTTCAGAATAGGATCAGCATTGTAATTTACCCAAAATTTAGACAACCACTCACTAGTTTGATATGAAGCCCTTCCTTTCATCCTTTGAGGCCCAAATTGCCAAGTAATGATGATGATGAGGTAAATTGTATCATAGTTTTGACATTTTTGTGGTTTGACATCTCCAACTTTCTTGGAGAGACCTAATTGCAAGAAATAAAAAAGTTTACTATTAACTCAAAATTTGATTTCGCTTGAACCGAAGGGTACTAGTCACATCCTCAATGGATTTTACAAGTTCAGACCAGAGCATTCATGAGGAGTTGGTCACACAAGCACATCCTCAAGTGGTTTCGATTTCACATTGTTACTTCTAAGAAACAAACTATAAATTACTCTAGAACATATAATAGCGACTTTCCACATTTCATTGTGTAAATAAAATAATTTTTATTTGAATAGTTAGACAAGAATATGAAAATTTGTGATTATGAGAGATGGAAAATGGTCTTAACACTAATTCACACAGGAAGGATATAAGTGCAATATCAATTGTAGGGTGTACGATGCACCCCCAAGTCTTCTAAGGTGACCGTTCACACCATGGAATACCCTATGAACTTAGGTCCCACCTAGGTGCAAATAAAAGAAGTGTAGGGCATATTTTCTAAATCTTGTGATGTAGTGTAATTTATCCAAAATGTGTACAAACAATCAATGTTTACATTCAAGGCCTTTTCATCAACTCATTGAGGCCCAAATCTCCAGTTCAAGATCTTCTCTTGCCCAATTGAATTGAGGTGTCGTCATTTTTGTGTATCGAAGGCTCCAACATTATTCAAAGGGCATAAGTACAAAAATAAGGAATGAACATTTTAAAATTTTAAACTAATTATAGACACCGGTTACAAACTTTGTGCATACTGGTGCTATAAAAATCAGGTGGGGAAGTTGTAGCAGCTGACGAGAAAATGATTTTTTCCAAAATTTTCAAGCAAAATTTAGGTGGGGAACAAATGAGCACCGATATATTAATTAATGGAAGCGGTCATACAATTGGTGCTCCATACTTTGATTTTTTTTTATAAAAAAATTGCTCTTTGCTCTCGGGTCCACAACAAAAGTAAAAATTGGATTTAAAGCAGGCTCACGTTGCTGCGTTGATACAGAATAGGAACCGGTGCAGCCTATATAGGCATTGGTCTTGGTACCAATGATCCATACTTAGAATTTATTTTTGCCTCCTTTCTCATGGGTTTGAAAAAAAAAGAATAAAATTGCATTTAAAGCAGTCTCACGCAGCTAGTTGAGATAGCATAGACACCGAGTGAACATCAAAAGAACTAATTCCCGATTTGATGCTCCATACTTAGGGAAAATTTCATCCTCGTATGTGTAGCCTTTAAAAGCATAGGCACTGGTTCCTTAACCTTTGTACAGGTGCTGACGTTGCATCTGTAAATTATTTTTTTGAAACTGCCACAAACCACTTCATATTCTTCCACTCACCTCATGATCATATTCCTCCATAACTTCTCCATAAACCCACATTAAATCCACTCCTTAACTCATTCAAACCTTTCCTCTCCCACCTTCTATATAAGAATCATGAAGAATAAAATAGGGGTAGAGGTTGATCAACCTTAAAAAATTCTCTAATTTTCATATTCGTCAAATGTATGTAGCCCAAATGAACATGTGCTTGATTTTCCCATACACATTTTTTGTTTCAGTTCAAAAAATATTATGCCCCATAGAATGAAATTCACTCGTTTGTTCCTCATTTTTATTTTAAACTAATGTGACATATATTATTGTTGTAGTATTTGTTAGATATGTGACTGGGTAACAATGGGTTTCATATGAAAGTATTTTTTATTTGTTTGATATGGTAATTAGTCAAATATAGTGCTTCGTTGCATATAACTTGTTTTGTAGGCCAAGAAGAAAAATTCTTGTTGATTCTAGTGTTGCTCTTAGTCGTACTAATAGTTTGAATCATTGTGTTGCTATCGTAGATACCGCAAAAATATATGAAAGCCCCTCCTAAGAGGAAGCGGGGTACACCAAAAGGAATGAAAGAAGTAGCTCTATCAACAGTATGAAACAGTTCCATCAACAATTCCTCTCCACATTCAATTGAAGGAACAAACATTGTTGCCCAATCTGGTAGTTGTTACCCCGACGGAAGTGGACCCCGAGGGGGGAGAAACCCAAGTGCCCTTGCAGGGGGATGATGTCACAAAGTCCGACCGCCTCGAGGGAGAGGCATTAGACAAACCAACGATTGGTTCTTGGTTCAAGCAATATGGAACACGTGTCAATCAGTGATTCTTGCGAAAGAAAGGCATCGGGTCCTGGTTGCCTTCGACCCCAATGACTTGATGTGCATAAAAAATTAGAGTTCTTAGGTTGGGTATATAAATTATGCCTTCCGCCGTCGCATCGAATTTATAACGTACAGGTATAGGAGAGACGTCATGGAAGAAGCTTGGAAAGAATTTTTGGTGCATTCCATAAATTCAACTGTGTTACATATCTAATTGTTACATGTTCAAAGGATACCTGATTGTAGTCAGTGTTAAATTACAGGCAAGTTTTTAAATTGAAACTAAAGTAACTAAGGACAGATGAGGGAAGAAGAACAAGATGGTGAAGGCATCTAATGCCCACCAAAATTGGAAAACCTAGTTAGCGAACAAGTACATACATCAAGTGGATTACAGAACCAATAGGACAAAATCTAAACCAAGGGGATGAAGAAGGAGGAGTGGAGAATTCGAACACCTATGGTGGACTGAAGATTTAGAGGTAAGTTTCATTTACTGTACATTTCCATTACCTATTGTCATTACTTGACCCAGGACTTGCCACTAGCTACTTTATTGTAGTTAGCAGTAAGTATGGGAGTAACATATAAATTTTATCTTTGAAATGCATCCTGTGGGAATTAAATGATCTCACGGGCATATACAGAAGCTGCATTTTCCCTACATATTAATTACTTTTTCCTAATATTGTACATGCTAAATTTGCAGGTGTTTTTAGAGGTTTGTGGGGCATACTATCTTTATGACTAGCAAGGTGTCGCCGAGAGATGGTGCAAGGCTTGGGTACAAGTTCATTTCAATCAATCAGCCACTTCCTTGGAGAACGAGGGACATGTGGATAAAATGTTAGGATGATTGTGATTGTTTTTACTTTTTAGGAACTTGATAATTGATAGATTGAACGCACTTTGACATTATTTATTTTGATTTCTTGTATTAGTTGTTTTTAATGGAGATTTGTCGTTTTCATTCGTTCAATCCGTTTCAATTTTTACTTTAATCAACTAGTATAATAACAGGTGTACGTTTGATCACTAATATTTCCTCAGATTGGGTCTGGGATATGGCATGGATATTCAAATAGCACATTGCAAATAGAATTTATTGCTAGAACGTTATTTAATATACAGCCAGTGCTAGAATTTCGAACTCCAACTAGTGCATTTATAAAAGTATCGGTACTTAATATTCAACAGGTGCCAAATGCTTAGCACTGGTTCATATCGAATAAGATCTTTACAGCACCAGAGGCTTTTTAAATATGTAGCACTGGTACACTATAATACCGGTGCATAAAATCATTAGCACCAATTAGAAGCACGAAAAATTTCATCAATGGGTGTACAAGTTAGGCACAACTTGTGTGTGATGGGCACCAGATCCACCAACCGGTGCTTATAATGTCAACGTTGTGTAACAAGTGCCGGAAATCCCCCTCCAATACTCCCCACATATGCACCAATTTTTTAAGGGGTCAGAAACCCGGTGCACTAGTGATTCAATTCTTATCGTATTTAAAATGGGTCATTGTTAGTTAGATGGATTATTAAAAAAGGATTAAAGTGTCAAAATAAGTCTGACTTTAGGCTGAAAGTGCCAATATAAGTTTGTGATGTGGTATTCCCAGTCAGGCAACATGGCTGGAAATCACCATACTGAAAGCGTGAATCTGCAGGAAGGGTCCCCGAAGTGATTCCGGGGAAAGAGCTCTGACGATCAAGTCAGTTCCTTCCTCTAGAGAATTAGTATTTCTCATTTTAGTGTAACTTACCTGAGCCACTGAAGCTTACCATTTATTAATGGTAGATTGCAATCATGGCTTCACGTTACTAGGGTTTCAGATCGTGGGTTGCATTGTGGTTGCTATAATCCTAGTTTGTGACTGAGTCTTGGACGTGGATCCGCATGTCCCAGTTCGTGGCTGAGTCTCTTGGACATAGCTCCGGTTTACTCGGTTTGTGGCTGAGTCTTGGGTTGGGCATAAAGCCAACAATTTTTAGTTCGTGGGCTAGGTATACACCAGTTTGTAAAAGATAAAATTGTCAAAATAACCCTAACTTTATTATGTATGTGCTAATATAACCTTGGGGGGCCATGAACTTTAATTGTCAACGCTGGAATTGGTCAGATTTATTGAAATGACAATTTTACCCCTACTAAAAATGATTAAATTGAAATTACCCTTACCCATTTTCTCTTTAATTCCACCGCCGCCACTCCATTCTTCTTCCCTCCACCACTGTTTCTTCTTCCCTCAGTGTCGTTCTTCCACTACGCCGTTCGATAACCTTTTCCACTGTACCGCCGTCCTTCTGATTCCACCTCACGATTCAGATCTGCCAGTGGTGGTGGTGAAGAGCTCGTGGAGGGGAATGAGATGACGGGGGAATGCATGTGCCGAAAACCCTAGCAGTAAGGGAAGACGGATCCCCGGAGTTGGGGGCTGTAAACCCTAGCATGAACGGAGGCGATGAGGCGCTGAGAGGAAATGTGAGCGGCGAAAACCGTAGTTGTGGGTTTGGGGAGATGGAAACCCTAGCGTGGAGGGGAGACAGATCGTCAGAGATGGATTTTGGTCGGGTGGCGGAGAGGCGAATGCTGGAGGTGGAGCTGGGCGGCGGGGGTGGTTTTGCACGGCTGGTGGTGGCATAGCTGGTGATGGCAGTGAGCGGGTGGTGGTGGTCGGAAGTGGGCGGTAGTGGCAGTTTTGGTGGCTGGAGAGAGGGTGGCTAATGGTGATGGCCGAAGAGGATGGGGGGTGGTGTTGGCCGTTGGTAATAAGAGGGGTAAAATGGGAAAAATTAAGTTGAAATGGCCGAAAGCATATTCGTTATTTCGGGTCCGGTTAACGGCCCAATTGGTGGGTCAATGCCGGAATATATCCTGAAGGTTATATCGGCACAATTCATCATAAAATTAGGGCTAGGTTGACACTTTTTTTACAGTGTTATATTAACACTTTCAGCATAGAGATAGAGTTTGAAAATGAATTTAACCTTAAATTTTTTTTTACTCCGGGCGGAATATGACAATTAGAAAAAGAAAAAGAAAGTTAAATCACCGAATCAAAAGGTGCTTCACAGTCTGAAATTAATTGAAGCGAAAGTTTTTGTACCCGTCAAAGCTAGCTAGTTGAACATCTTATAAACCAGGAAATGATGAATTCAGAAAAACATTTCGGTGCATGCCAAACCCCAACAGCACCCACCACACCGCACCGCACCCGAAACCCCTTTATATACCACGTACGTTCCTCCCACTTTCTCAAGCCCCCAAAGAAGAAACTCCTCTGCTCTTCCAACCTTAAAAAACCTCTCTTTCTCTCTTCCTGTTTCTCTTTTCCCTCAGCCCACCGAAATTCAATGGCCAAAGGAGGCAAGCTCACCAAGCTCAAATCCGTCCTCAAGAAAATGCAGTCCTTCAAGATCGGAAGGACTAACAGCGGCAGCCAAATCGTCGCCGCCGTTAACAGCTCCTCCTCCTCCTTCGACGACGACGACTACAACCACCACCACCAAGCCAGTGAAGACCTGCATCCCGTCTACGTCGGCAAGTCCCGCCGCCGCTACCTTATATCATCCGACGTCTTTGAGAACCCCCTCTTCCGGGAGCTCATTGACCGCTCCGGCGACCCCGACGACTGCATTACCGTCGGCTGCGAAGTCGTCCTCTTCGAACATCTCCTCTGGATGCTCGAGAATGCTGATCCCCAACCAGAGTCCCTGGATGAGCTGGTGGAGTTCTATGCTTGCTGAGAGCCTGAGAAAAGAAATTGTTGCTGCTGCGGCGGCGGCGGGAATTCTTGATTCGGTCAACAGGTCAAAGTAACTGTCAGTAACTGAAAATGGGAAAAGTAACTGTCGGGAAAAGTAACTGTGGAAGGTGTTGGTTGGCTGCGGTCATCCCTACGGTATAGAGCTGTACATTTTTTCAAAGATAGTCAAATTAATAAGATTTAGCTGTGTAGGTTTACTGGAAATTTTTTTATGTGGAGGGAGAACTAATCATATATTGACATGTGCATATGTATTGAGAAATTAATATCAATTTTTTTTTTATTTCTTTTACCTTTTCTTTTCTCATCATATTTAACACTTGTAGAAAAATCATTGGTCCCTCACCCACACATACTATTTTTCCCCACGTAAAAAGTTTTCTGGTAGGTTTATGAGAGCGGTGGAGAGGAACGTTGATTAGTCTTGGGTCATCCCAATGAACGGTGAGCATTAACTCATTTTTTCCCCCGAACATATCCTAATTAAACGGGCAACGTAAGTACACTCTGTACTCTCAATGTTAATGTTGTCATTTTCCTTATTATTATTATCCATCAATGTAGTATTGATTCTTGTTTCATTTTAATTAGGGGAAAAAACCGAAATTCGAATATAAATTGAATCATATTTAATATACAATTTCCGGTAATCTGAATTGATTAAAGTGAATTTGGACTATGATATTTTGATTGATTTTGGATATTAAAACTTAAATTGAAACTCTATTAGAAAATTGAATGAAATTAATACATCGTTTGTTCTCACCTTTTTGCACAAACATTAATTTTGTTGATGTAGCAGAATAAGTGGGAAAATGAAATGACCGGGTTAAATTCAGCCACAAATTCCCATCCAAATAAAAATATTTGGTTGGAACAGACAAAAATTGAAAATATATATATTTGGTTAGGATGGAGAAAGTTTATTTAAATTAATAAATAATAAATAATAGAGGTTGTGTTGTAATAGGTTATGTTTTACTTATTTACCTCTTGTACATTCTAGGTATATATTGCACATTCACTTGTCAATATACGATCAGATCATTATTCCTCAATTCTCACTGTCTTCCTTCTTTCATGGTATCAGAGCCTACTCTCTGAAACCTAAAAAGTTTTCCAATCCCAACAATATCCCCACCGCCGCCGCCGCCGTGAATCTCCTATTGCCGTCTCACCATGAGCGATTCATAGAGCTCCGTTGACGACACCAACCCCTCTCTCGCCGTTACGCCGCCGTCCCTTCCGCCTACGGTCGACCGGCTCGCCGGCCCTCAGCCACTGTCACGTCTTCTCGATCACACTTCTCCATTCTACCTTCACCCCCCTGATCATCCGGGCTTGTCTCTTTGCCCGATTGTTCTCAAAGGGGACAATTATTAGGAATGGGCAACCTTGATGACGAATGCTCTTAAGGCAAAGCGTAAGCTTGTTTTTTTACGGCCGTATCACTCAGGCTGTTGTTGCTTCTGTTGACCTTGATGACTGGTACAGTGTTAATTTCATGCTGATTTGATGGATCGTTCGGCCTATTGATCCTTCACTTTGGTCTTCTATCACCAATCCAAAGATTGTCTTCGAACTCTGGGAGGAGTTGCATCATCGTTTTTCCATTGGTAATGGTCCTCGACTGCTCCAACTTCGTGCAGATGTGGCAAATTGTCGCCAAGGTGGTAAATCTGCCGCGTCTTATTATGGGAAACTTAAGAAAGTCTGGGACGGGATCAATACTTATGTGCTCCTTCAGGCTTGCTGAGGATTGAATGCGATATCGAGTGTCTTCATCAATTTCTGCTCGACCTCGATGGCACATTTGGCACTCTCCGCTCCAGCATTATGGCGCAAGAACCACTATCATCTCTTAACAAAGTTTATATGTTGGTTGTTCAGTTAGAGTGTCACAAGACACTAATGACCGAACGTGACACTAAATCTGATGTCATGGCATTTGCGGCTCAGGCTGAGCCCGGTTTTCTCCTGTGCCTGTTAGCTCTGGCGGCGCTGAACAAGCCCATCACCGGCCACTCCTCGTGCACTCACTGTGGTAAGCTTGGTCATAATATCTCTCGCTGCTGGAAGATTCATGGTGTTCCGGAAGGCTTTGTCCATTGTTAGGCCATTTGTGGAAGCTCTGGTGCTGGTCGTGGCCATGGCGCTTCAGGTGGCGGTGTAGCACTCTCGGTCCAGCAGCCCCTCTCTTCAGTGGCGTCCGACATCACCTCTATCCCGGAGTTTGCAGCTCGTAATTCGAACCTCAGTCATGATCAATGGCAAGCTATCTTGCAAATGTACAACTCCATGAACACTTCTTCCGCTGATGTTACAGGTAAGCATTCATTATGAATTTTAGACACCGGTGCCTCTTTTCTTACGGGTAATCTTGGTTTGCTTTGTGATATTGTTGTTATTGGTCCTGTTTCAATCAAGCTTCCAGACAATCGTGTTGTTATAGCTGTTCAGGATGGTTCTCTGGCCTTCTCTCATTTTTAGAATTGATCATGTTCTATATTTGCCGACTTTGGAATGCAACCTTCTCTCCTTTGCTAGGTTGCTTCTAGATTCTCGGTTTTTTGCTTTCTTAACAGATAAGTTATGTGTACTTCAAGTAAGCGATACGAAGACAGTGATTGGTGTGGGTGAGCAACATCGTGATGTTTACTGGTTGCGACACTTCTCGGTGGTCGCCCAGGTGTGTTACACGCTTAAGTGCGAGATGATGACTACAACTGAGTTGTGGCACAAAAGGCTGGGTCATCCTTCATTTTCAGTTTTAGCCTCTTTACCTATTTCTTGTTATTCTGTACGGAGTACTACTCCTTGTGACATTTGTTTTCATTCAAAACAAACAAGAGCTGTTTTTTCGTTGAGTTCTAATAAAGCCACAAACTTATTTGAGCTTATTTATTATGATATTTGGGGTCCCTATAGAATTTCTGCTTCTT
>JAULKK010000001.1:12928881-12946229 GCA_032355705.1 Rubia peregrina | reverse complement strand
GATATCATTTATGTGCTTCAACTCTATAAAGTCCTCCATGGAGTTGCTATTTTCATATGCTATTTCATGTTTCCTAAGGGATTCTTCTGTTCTTTGTATTTTCTCATTAATGTCTCCAAAACTCTTTTTGTTCCAATTTTTAAGTTCTGGTTTTAATCCTTTTAATTTGTGAAACAATCTTCTCATTCCATTTTCCTGTGTTGGGGGAATTCCAGCTTAGTTCAACAATTTGTTTTAATTCTGGTCTATTAAGACATACATCAAGAAATCTAAAAGGTTTTGGGGATGATGGTATTTTAGAACCAATGGTAAGCATCAAGGGGCAGTGATCAGATGTATTTTTATTTAAAGTATGTATTGAGCTATTAGGGAAAGATTCTAACCAATTCTGGTTTTCTAAAGCCCTGCCTAACCTCTCTATTGTTGGTGGTTTTCTACCATTAGTCCAAGTGAATGTGTTACCTACAGTATGAATATGATCTAATTGATTTTTGGTAATAAAGCCTGAGAAATGTTCTATACTTTCCCTATTTGGTTTTTTTGGACCTCTATATTCATCTACAGAATTCATAGCATTAAAGTCTCCTATTATAATCTTATTTTTCCCTAGGATTAGATCTTTATCATTCCATAGTTTTTCCTATCCTTCAGGCTAGTAGAGGCATGGATAAAAGTAATGTTCATATGTTCAGCAAAAAGGCTACTACTAACGTTAGCACTGGTGTACTGTTCCCTTACAAATGTTAAATTAATGTTGATGTTATCCATCCAAAACAACCAAATGTTATTAGCAGCTGAGCTATGACATTCATCAAATTCTAACCAAATTTTGTAGCTGCATATCTGATCATGACAATGTTTAGGTTCTAAAATGCACAGAAATTTGATTTTATGTATGTTGATTAGTCTTTTAAGTCTATCTAAAGATGTCTCTAGACCTCTAATGTTCCAGAAAAGACCCCTAATGCTTAGGTTTGTATTATTCATTTAAAAACTATTTTTTGCACTTTGATGAAGATCTCAGATTCATCCTATTTAACCTATTGAATAAGGTTCTCTTCCTAGATCCTGTTGTGTTTTAATTTCCTTTTGTAGAATCACTGTTTTCCACTCCCTTTCACAGGTAATTCACATACCTCATCCAGCTGAAGCTCTCTAGAACTCTAATCAGCCATGTCCGACAGTTCCTCATCTGTCTTGTCTCCTTCTAGCAAAATTGAGAACCTATTTCCTTTTTGAGGGCTAGACATGTGGCACAAAATTTGCAGATTGTTATAATCTTGGTCCTTAATTTTTTTTTTACGGAACATAAAAAAAAGTACGAACAAAATATAAGGATGGAAGACCATTGTTTTGGGTGTGAATAATTGAGGAAGTGAAGACAAAATAAGTGAGGTGAAGATTTTGAAGACTTGGACAAGAAAAGTGAATAATTCAAGATGCATCATTATGTTCCTGTCGCGGGTCGCAATGTTTGTGTCGCGGGTCACGACAGACTGCTGCCCTGGCCTACTTTATGCTTTTTCTTGTACTATAAATACCAAATCTTATCCTCTCATTTGGAACTTCTTCCCCGACTTTCCCCTCTTCAAAACCCTAGTTTCTACTTTATTTTTATCTATTTTCATCTTTGTTTATGTTGGATTTCCTTATGAACATTAGTATGAACTCTAGTAGCTAAATTTAATATTTGGAGAAATTGATTGGAGCTTCCTTGCCCATGTCTTGAGAATCCATTCCATATATTTAATGTTTTTACTATTGTGAATTTATGGAGTTTTAATGTTGGTTGTTGATGTTATTTATGTGATTTGAAGTTTGATGATATTAATTTCTTGTATGATAAGTGGTTAGGAGTTGATGAAAGTAGCTAATTTCTTCTCCTTTGACATGGAATCCAAGAGCATCTAATTGGGTTTATAATGTTATAATTGCTAGATGAATATGATGATATTGAATTCTTTGTCATGTTATACTAAGGTTGCAAGTAGGAGAAGTCATCGAATGTTGAAGTTTCTTGATTATCCTTATTAATGCATAAATAGGTCCAATGCTTAGACCTTTAGTTTAAGGTTTATAAGTGTTAACTAGCTTGTTGATTCTTTGTACACAATGCCATTAATAAGATATCTTTAGGCATTTCTTGACTAAAGGGTCATTAGTGAGGTTTACAAAGAAGAATGGAAGATTTATCCTCACAATAAGTAGTTAGGTAATAAATACGTTGTTGATTCAAGGATAGATAAGACACTCGGAAGTGAATTTCAATTGCATCCAAGGTCCCGTGTTTTGTGTTTAACTCACTCTTTGTAGTTTGTTGTGTTTATGATAGTTGTTTCATCTTTCAAATTAATAACTTAGAAAAACCAACCAAAACCCCCCTCTTTAATTGCTTTTATATAGACACACATGCATGAACCTTTAGGAAAATCCCTCTTCTTCGTGGACAACCCCGATTTACCACTATCTAGTTAGTTGTATTTAAGAAGCATTTTAGAGCTATATATTGTATATTTGAGAGGTACGACGATGACCTCCCAAATATTGGCACCGCTTCCGGGGAAGAGGAGTTTATTTTTAAGTGTTTGGGCATATTATGTGTGAATATTTGCTAGAGAGCTGGAAGAATGGAAAGTGATACTAAAGTGCAGCATTTCTCGTACATAACGAAGAACCCGAGTGACAACAACGAAGTAGTCGTCCCGAGGATCGCAAAGGATAAATTTGGAGGAGTAATAGTCAAATACTGAAGATCCTCGACTAAAGATCGGTAGAGTGTTAGGTTCTTAAACTGAGGGCTAGTGATGTTGTGTAGCTGGGAATTGGGTAGAAAAGGCGTGGAGGTCGGAGCTACATCGGACATCCCGACATAAGTAAGAATATCATGAGCATACTTGGTTTGACCACGAAGAAGACCCAGAGAGGTAGGCATAACTTCTAAGCCAAGAAAGTACAGAAGGGCACCAAAATCCTTAATGGCAAACTCCTTATGTGTACGATCAATGAATCACTGAATAAGAGTCGAGTCATTGCCATTGAGAATGATGTCGTCGACATAGACAAGAAAGTATAGCAATGAAGATCCCTAAGAGAGAACAACTAAGGAAGTATCAGCATAACTACATTGAAAACCATGTTGAGATAAGTAGTTGCTAAACCGCTGGAAGCATGCACGAGGGGATTGCTTAAGACCATAAATGACCTTTCGCAGACGAGAGACGTAGTCAGGGTGAATGGGTTCCTTATAGCCAACTTGTTGCGCCATATGAACAGGAGATTCACGCCGTTGAGAAAAGTGTTCTTGACATCCAACTGATGAGGAGGGTAGGCTTGCATGGTGGCAATGACAAGAACATCCAAAAACTAAAGTCTTTGACCACGAGACTAAAGATGTGATCAAAGTCAAAACATGGAATCTGAGAGAACCCCTGAGCCACTATATGGTCTGAATTGGCAGAGCAGATAGAACAGGGTGCCAGAGTCAGTGAGGAAGATAGTGTTGAAGAGCCAGGAGGGATGGCAACAGAAGGGACAAGCCAAGCATGAGAAGATGCACCATGGAAGAAACGGGTTCATTAGTGGGATCCAAAAAAATTAGAGACATCTAGAGAGAATGGAGATACTAAAGTAGAACCGTCGGCAAAAGGGAAGAAAGTTTCGTGAAACCAAGCATTTCTGGTGACATATGTCTTTCCAGATATAGGATCCGAACATCGATATCCCTTGTACTGGGAGCTGTACCCAAGAATGATACCGTGAAAACTGTGAGGAGCGAGTTTGTGAGCTACATATGGATGATGATAAGGGTACAAACAACATCCGAATACATGGAAGTTCGTGTATATGGGAACCCAACCATTAATAACTTCACATGTTAATCGTCTGCAGAGAATATGAGTGAGGAACATATTTATGGTATAAGTGGCTCCACCAAAGGTGTCAGGCCAATGAAAGAGAGGGATATGAGAGTGGTATAACATAGATAAGCCCATCTCAGCAATGTGGTTGTACTTGTGCTCATCCCGACCGTTTTGCTCAGGAGTACATAAGCGAGCATAAGCAACCATTTACAAAATTAGTCCCTCCATCACTCTGAATCACCTTAATGATGGAAGAGAACTGGTTACTCAAAAAAGCCTCAAACTGGGGATAAACAGCCCAGAATTCATATTCGCAGCGTAATGGGTAAAACCATGAGAGTCGGGAATGAACATCAAGGAAAATAGCAGAGAAGGAGAAACCATCAGTAGATTAAATAGGAGAGAGCCCCCATAAATCACAATAAACTAGATCAAGTACCCTAAAAACATGTTTATCATTTGAATGAAATGATCGCTTCCCTTTAGCCTTTTCACAAGCATCACAAAGGGTAGGTTTAGGCAAAAACGATGAGACAGAAAAGGATACACAAGCATGCAAACCATAATAGCAGAATATGGAACATGACCGAGTCTAGCATGCCAAGTTTTAAAAGATGCACGCTACTAATTTGATTCCACAGTAGATAATAAAGTAGATGCACCATAGTCTAAAACTTAAAGCTTATCTTCAATATGATTGTGACCCAAGGTTTCCCTAGTGTTTTTATGCTAAATAATAAATGACTGGTCATTAAATCAAATGACACATTTTAAATCCTAAGTTAATTGACTAATTGAAAGAAATTTCTTAGTGATATCAGGCACAATAAGCACATCATAAAGAGGCAGAGATTTAGAAATATAAGAATCACCGACATGAGCAATATGGAGGTGAGAACCATTGCCAACATAGACGTGGGAAGAACCATCATAGAGTGTCACATTATCAAGATTAGTGGGAGAAAATGCTTGGTGTTTTGTGGCGCTAGGGCCTACGATCCAGTTGGAGCCATCGTGTCGTCGGAGTTGACAGCGCCGTTGTCGAAGAGAAACACTGCGGGGAGAGCCACTGCCATTAGAGATGAATCAGATGCCAAAAATGATGAATCGGAAGAGAACGTCGTTGCTGAAGTTGAGGATGACCAGCAATAAAGCTGAAACCACCGGAGAGGGCCGAAAAAGAGCCGGCTTGAGTCTCCAGATTTGTCAAAAAGTTCCCTGGAAGTGGTGAAGACGAAGAGATCTGTACCGAAAAATCGTCAAAATTTGGTCGGAATTATGGTAAAAGTGAATTTTAAAAAATGAGGGAGAAAACAAATTTAGGACCAAGATCTGACTTGCTCTGATAATATGAAAGAATGATTTCTTGTAAATGATTTGTTATTGAGAGAGAGAAAAAAAATAGACAAGATTACAGAGATGGAATAGTAGTCCAAAAATAACTCTAGTCTGGTTATCGGTCTTATCCTAATCTAGTCATCAATCAGATTTATCCTAACATTTCCCAGCACTTGTGAATGATTTTTTAAAAATGATGTGGACCTGAATCGCATCCACGAAAAAAAAAGGAATTTCACTGGACATCCTTTTCTTCTTTTTTTAAAAAAATCATAAAAAGATGGTGAGAAAAAGGCACATAAACGATTACATGAGTGGAATTGACATTAAATCTAATTAGGTTCAAACAATAACTAACATATTGCAATGATATCTAAATTACATGTCAACTAGATTGATCTTTTGTACTCTTACATATTAGAGATCCAATAATATTGTAACGTCGCCCTCGGGGATATTAACTCGCTGCCTGTGAAAATCATGACTACTTGGCAGAGAGGAGCGTATCATACATCAAAATTACTACAACGAACAGGGATATTCTCTAACTATATATAACACCACTTGATCCAACCACGATTTATACTGTCCAAACTGTAAACACATTTAAAATACTTATATAACAGATCCAAATTAATGGAACCCAATCCAAATTAATGGAAAGCCAAAGATAAAATAATAAACAAAATTATGAACACATGATCTGTATATACAGATAGAGAATAAAACAGAGACGTGAACAACTAAATCGAGTTATCATCATGAATACAACCATTTAATCGATCATGTCGAAGAATAAAACTACCGTCCAGAAATAAATCTCACACTTAATCAATAATAATAAAAGATCAATTAAAATAAGTTATTGTTCCCCATCTCCCCTATTGGGAAGATGGGGTAAAGAAGATTAAAGAAAATTAGGGCTTGTTGGAAGAGAGAGAGGGTTTACGCAATGAGTATCTATAGGCTTGAACCCGTTATTAGTTTACCAAAAGGATAGAAGGAGATATATTTCACTGGAGATCGATTTGAGTTGAGAGGGGGGCCAGATTGGCGGCCAAGTTTATAGACAGTCCACTCTATTTCTTTACTTATACGATATATTTTTACATTTAAATACACATTATTACTTATTTCAACTTTTAAAATACATTTAAAGTAAAAAAATATAGTGAATTGTCCATAAATTTATAGACATATCACCTTTATTGAGACTTTATAATTTAAGTTATTATCCAGATGAAAAACAAATTCAAACGGAACTTGACTTGTGTGTCTTAATATATTACATTATCATTATCGTACAATTGTGTGGTAGATTTTTAGTTAGTTTTAATAATTCAAAAAACGAGAAATTTGACTTCATTCACAAAAATGAAAGGACGGTTTTTGAACACAGCCATAGTATACTCAACCTACTTCCATGTAATACAAATGAACATGTCAAAAAATCCACATCACGAATTACATGTATAGAATGGTAATTGACAGCAAATCCCAACTAATCTCTTCAATTTACATTTTTTTTTTGTTGACTTCGAACTAATATAGAGAATGTTATAATAGGCATTGCATGGCGGCTGGATTTTGGTTCATATTAAACATGTTAAATTGTTTTAGTAGTTAGGTCTTGTCCTATTAAGGAACTTGAATAATAATAATAAATGAATTTACTTAAGTAAGTATGAACTAAAATCAGTTAGTTTTTTAACCTAGCGTGGCCATAGTGCAAAGAACATAGACAACAATTAAAATAGAAGGTAGGCAGTCCTTTTAGTCTGCTTAACAATTAGACTAATCTTGACAATCTTAACTTTTATTATAGTTGAGTTTAAATTATAATTATTTATATTTTAAATTAGATAAAGTATAGGAAAAGACCGTCTTTCTATAGGCATATGAAAAAACGGGGTTTGATTATAATAAAATGAAGTTAGAGGTGTTGAAAATTCAATCTTTTAACCATCAGTTTACAAAAAGGGTTTATATTTTGCAGTAACTGTAACTGAAAAATTTGAATTTTGGTTAGAAATATTACATATTTAGATAAAAAGCATATAATTTATATGTTTTACTCAAAATATTTAATGTTTCACAAAGTCTTATTTTAGGCAGGCTAAATTTAGCCTGGGTTTTTTAATGCAAACTATAATTTTTAATTTAGGGTGGTTTTTTTTAATATGCTAATAAATCTAAGGAACTTTTGTGCAATTATATAAAAATATATATATTAAAAGCATTAAGATTTTGTTTCATTTTTCATTCATCTTCCTTGTCGCGCAACCACCTCTGTTTCTCGGACACCATTGCACAACCACCCTTGCTTCAATAGGAATCCGCTGGTCCACCACGAATTCATCTTTGCTCGTTGATTCTAACACAGACACACTCTAAGGTTCAGGTGTATATTATAAATTATCAATTTTCGACTTCGACTTCAACTCTGGCAAGCTCGTCGACCGCTCTGCCCTGTTGTACCCCAAATGGCCGATGCATCTATGCAGTTTGCGGTGATTCTCTGACGTCGCACAGCGTGCCTTTGGCGGTGTTGCTCTTGTCGGAGAAAAAGACTGAAGCACGTGAGATTTAGTTTTACGGAGAGCTCGAGTAGACAGTTGATCTGCCGCGCATGAGATTCACGCACTCTGTTGGAGAAGAAGACTTCGGTACGTGAACTCCATGCCCGGGTCTACTCAGTCGGCGCGTGTATAGATGCCACTTAAAAACCTCTGTTGAATCAGGCGCGGCCTTCCTCCGTCGACACTTCGCCTTGCTCCATCAACGCGCGACCTTCCTCCATCTTCCAGAATCAAAGGTAAAACTATGTTTCTTTTAGTTTTCTTGTTGTGTCTGATGATGATGTTTATGATGTGTGATGACGTTTATGATGGTGTGTAATGACGTTTATGATGGTATGTGATGATGTTAAGCTGCTATGTGATTATGTTATGGTTTTATGTGATGATGTTTATGTGATGATGTTAAGCTGCTATGTGATTATGTTATGGTTTTATGTGATGTATGTTGTTTGTTTTTTCCAAAGACATGTTGAGTTTTATTATTATTTTACTGAGAAAATATTGAACAATGAATCTGGTGTAGTTTTTAGAACTTTGAGGTTTGATGTTAGTGGTCTAGGTTCAAATCCCACCAGGACTTCTTTTTTGAAGAATTTATGTTCTTGAGGTACTTTAGCTTTTTAATTATTTTTTTAGCTTTTTTTCTCTCATATTAATGTTTTTCATTTTTCAGGTAAGGTTTAGTTGATATGAGTTGAGATTTTGTAGTTTTTTTAATGTTCTCATGCTGATATTTTTCATTTTCTAGATGAGGTTTTGGTGACAAGAGTTTATGTTTGTAGCTTTTTTTGGTGATATAGGTTGATGTTTGTAGTATCTTTTTCTCATGTTGATGCTTTTCATTTTCCTGATGAGGTTAAGGTGTTAGGAGATGATGTTTGTAGCTTTTGGGTGATATAGGTTGATATTTGTAGATTTTTTTATTAAAAAAAATTTGTTGATGTTTTATGATTTTCAGAGTGAAGAATTCATACTCTTGAGGTACCATAGTTTTTTGGTTGATGCTTTTAGTTTTTTTAAAAATATCATATTGATGTTTTTCATTTTTCGTGTGAGTTTTAATTGATATGAGTTGATGTTTTGTAGTTTTTTTGGCTGATGTAGATGAATATTTGTAGCCTTTTTCTCTCATGTTGATGTTTTTCACTTTCCGGGTGAGGTTTAGGTGATAGGAATTGACTTTTGTAGCTTTTCAGTGATAAAGGGTGATGTTTGTAATTTTAAAAAAGTTTTTTTTTGATAATTTAAGCTTTATTGATATTTTTATGATTCTTAGTTTATGAAATTTATGATTTTCAATTGAAGTTTTGTTAGTTGTAGTCGATGTTTTTTAAATTTTTTGTTGATTTTTTATTCAATTATTTGTATATTTTTTGCTGATTTTTTAGTAAATGGTTTATGATTTTCTGTTTATGTTTTGCTAGCTTTAGCTTATGTTTATGATTTTCAATTCGATGATCATATTGATTTTTTTTCATTTTTTAAATATTCTTTTTGATTTTTTTTGGCAGATCTCAGCTAGAGGGAAAATGATGGGAAAATATTGAAGAAAAGTTTCTGGAAAAATATTAGAGATGGATCCCTGGAAAAAAAATATTGGAGATAGGTCCCTGGAAAAATATTAGAGATAGTTCCTAGAGTTAGGATGGAGTTAGAATTGCAGAATGGTCCCTGCCTAAAGTTTAGACTACCTAACAGGAGATCATCTCATAATATTTTTGTGAGTTAACCCAAATAGTTTATAATATGAATTTGATTAGATTTAAATTACTTTAGCCCACAAAATTTTTATCATTTCGTGGTAAAATTGCACATGGTCATTTTTTCACATCTGCTCCTCTTGAACACATATGGTCAACAGTTCATTAATCGACCAATTTTCTTTATGTGTGTTATAGGATATTTTGAACGGAGAATACTCAGCAGGAAGAGAGTTGATAATGAAATGCACCAAAAATGGCTCAATAATCTCAACCTTAATAGAGCTTAACTTTGAAGCAACATCCCTCATTTCCATATTGTGCTCTTGTACTCCGCGACTTTTGTCAAGAGTCTTAGTAGAAAGCGTTTTCATTGATGTACTTTCCATAACCTTGTTAGATCTTACAACACTTATTCTTCAATGGCTTTCACGTAAGGTTTGAGATCATCAGTCTTAGGGATTGCACTCCTAATGCTTGGAATTATGCGGGACTTGATGAGCATAATGCTCAAGCGATTAGATCGCTTCCAACAATCATAACTAGACCTCTCAATTGGCGTGCTTGATTCTGTGGGATTCGGTGAAGCATCTTCACGAAGTGCCAGATCTAAGTCCATACCCTTGAGTCACAGGGGAATTATCCTTCCGCACGGTATAATTTTCACTAGTTAATATTGAGTGGTTACAATGTCAAGGCAATTAACAAAATTACTATGAATCAAAATTGAATCAAGAGAGTTAATTCCAAAAATATATATCATATTCAAAACCTTCTTTTCAGTAGGGGTCGTGTTAAAAAAGTTATAAAAGAGTGGGAAAATTGAAATTACCAAGGCAATTAACAAAATCACTATGAATCAAAATTGAATTAAGAAGATTAATTCCAAAAATATAAATTTTATTCAAAACCTTCTTGTGGATAGAGGTCACATTAACGCACATAACATACCAATCACAATACAAAATTAAACGAAAATTTTCCACACCCGTTGGTATAGAAAAACTTTAAAACTTTATGTTTAACTTTCTTTTAATATTTATTTATTAAAATAATTACTCTCACATGGGATAATGCAATTAACTCAATAACGTCAATAATCATGTCGAATATGTCAAAATGTTTTGGCTATTTTCAAAACATTATACAATAATAATGACACCAAAATATCTTTTGTCATACTTTAATTATATAATTATTCACCAATAAAAATAGTATTGCATAATACATACAAACTTTTGAATATCTAAATACCTATAAAAAGAAAATCTAAAATATATTCAATTCATTATATATTGATAAAAGTTACCAAATCAATTTGATTTTAAAAATACCAATCTAACAAACTTCTTCTAAAATTTTGTGAATGTGAATGAGAAAAACAATCAAATTACTATTTCATTTTGATCCAAAGATTATAATGATCAGTATGCATACACAACAAACATTTGCCACAGAATCAATAAGCTTGATAACAGTTATAAACATTAAACAAAATGTTTAAGCATTTAACCTATTCATGCATTTACTAAGGTTAATAAAAAAAGTTTGACATTTAATGATTTCCCCTACTTCCTACCTCAGGATAAACATGACAAAAAGTTCAACATCGTCACATTCATAACATCATCAACCCAATTAGAAGTTCTAACTCATGCTCTTGGATTCCATGTCAAAAGAAAATAAACTAGATACTTTCATTAACTCCTAACAAGTTATCATACAAAAATTTCATATCATCAAACTTCAAGTCACATAAATGACATCAACAACCATATTTAAAGCTCTATAAATGCATAATAGTCAAGGAATTCAATAGATAATTAGGGTTTTCAAAACATGCATTGTTCCCACGACTAAATTTAGCTACTACAAGTCATACTACGAATCACAGGCATAATCATCTAAAAGAAAGATGAAAAGATTGAAAAATGAATGAAGAACTAGGGCTTGGAGTTGGGAGAATTAGGCCAAAGAGAGAAGTGGAAATATAGATAATGAATGGTCCCCAAAATGAAGAAGAAAAAAGGAGACTAGTGGGCTGGTGACCCGTCTTCGTGGGCCGCAGTATATGTCGAGGTCCGTGAAGCTTCTTCTGTCCAACTTCTACCAATTATTAAAATATTTGTCCTCTTCGAATTATTCTCACCTCTTCAATCCCGAACACTTCAAAACCCAAATTCTTTTAATGGAAGCCTTCAATACGATTTTCAAAACACGTCATGAATTAAAGAAGAGAAAACTGCATACATAACTCTACCCAATTCATCTAAGTTCAAATATAATATTTTGATACTTGAAAGTGCAAATATAACCCTAGATAGTCAGTGTATGTGCAAATTAACCCTTTTCCAACAGATTAGACCGGAATTGGGTGAAAAGTCAAGTTTACCCCTCAGGAAAAAAGAAAAATATCAAAAATACCTCCAGAAATTCCCAACCCTAATTTATTCTACTTTATTGGAACCCTTGGTCCCGTCATTCTCCTTTTTCTTTACTCGCTGCTTTCTTTCTCATTCAGACCTCGATTTCTTTCTTCTTTTCTCCCTAACCCTAACTTCTTGACACCAGAGAGAAGTCTGATGGAAATGACAAGAAGGTCTGGGATTTAGTCGGGGTTCATGAGGTGGCGAGCGGGAGCAAGAAAGATTGAGCGGTGGCGGGGTGGCAGTATGCCTTCGAGGCAACATAGTTTGGCTGGGTTTGGTGGTTGGGCTAGGGTTGAGACTGCAGTGGTGGGGCTGGGGCAGCAGCGGTTAGGGCTGTGACATCGGTGATTGGGCTAGGACAGGGACGTTGGTGGAAAGGGATGGGACGGTGGTGGTAAATTCGACGATGGCGGTCGTGGCGGCAGAAGAGGAGCTGGAGGAGATAAGCTCCTCTGCGTACTCTTCAGATTCAGGGGGCATCGAGCGGCTGTGAATGATGGCTAGACTGGTTGTTAGTGGTAGTGGTAGTGGCAGGGGTGAAAATTAGTGGTTGGGCGGGGCTGGCTGTGCGGTGGTGAAGGGGCGAGTGCAAGCTGGTGGCAGAGGAGGTGGAGAAGAGGCGACGGTGGCCCAGTCAGAATGGTGGCGGAGCGGTGGTGCCAGAACGATGGCAGCGAAGGCGGTGGAGCAGTGGCGGTGGTGGCAGAACAATGGTGAGGCAACGGTCATTTTTGTCTTTCAAATTTTGCATTAGGCTGAAAGGGCATTTTGGTCATTCTAGTTAGTCAATGGCCGAAAATGTCCAGTGAATGCCAAAATATAGTCTTTGGGCCATTTTGATCATTCTAGTCACTTATGTAAAGTAATAAGTTTGTTTTTGTATTTTGAATTATCTCAGGGTTATATGTGCACTTACTGAAATATATATAGTTATAATTGTCTATATCCCATTAAAGAATTAGGATATAAAACATGTGATATCATCCTAACCCTCTAATTGATAAAATGTCGATTTCCTTTCAATAAAGTACCTAATCTATTACAACATTAGACTTTGAATGTGTTAAAAATATGAAATGAATTGAGCACATCACTTCATTGTTTTTTAAATTTCAAACCTGATAAAAACTTTGTAATAAACTTACACTGAATAACTCTTCATCCTGCTCGCACACAATATTAAAACGTACAACTATAGCCATACCCTTAGGGTTATGCTACGACATTGCAATATTTTAACTTGTTAACACATCGATAACATACATCAAAAGATCAAGTGGTGAACCCATACATCAAAAGATGTTCATAAACTGACATACATTAACAGTCTTATATGTGTCACCCTTCTTTGAACCAGACTGCTCATGAGGGATGTCACCGACCAAGGCACCCTTAGCGTTATGGCTCAGAGCTTCATCATACACCCAGAGTTAATATGAACATCACTTTGGGTAGCTTCACTACTATACCCACCCTTACTGAGGGTACTAGTCAAAGAAGACAAATCAGTATAGACAATAACCATATTCACAAAAGGGTTAGAGTAGGGAGGGAATGACATGATTCAAGCCTAGAAAAAAATTACCTTCCAGATGGATGGAAAGTAGAAAGATTGATTTGTCCATCACTTTAATATAGGAAAACACGCTTAGTAATGATAAGATGATATATTACGTGAATCCCGTTGTATTTGGGCCATCAATAACTAACCCCCAATGTTATCAGAATGTTAAATGTCATTTAGCCTACTGGACTACAACCACTCTACAATTAACAATATTTGGTTAATTGTTCACTCAGAAGCTGTAGCATCTAACTAAAGGAAAGGTTGAGCATACATATTATACCCACAAAACTATTCAACTTCGCTCAACTCGCACTCTGCTACCAATACACATAGTTGGAGGTGTTTCCCTCAGAACGATATCCCCTCAAACATCACACCATGCCCATCAGTCCCACATTCTTTTCACACTCCATTCCAATGACTATGTTATTGGGGGCTTATGGTCTACATGGACCGCCCGATCCGACCCATTTAATAAAGCAAAACTAAGCAACAACACAAGAAACCACTTCGTCAATAGATTTAAATAAAGTAATTCACTCGGAAAAACCATGAACACATCGAACTTGCCAACATCCCAACTAATCGGTCCTGTTGTGGATATAGCGGAAAACCTCCACTTGTTAAAGAGGCCATGATGGTCCATATTCCAGGATGTCACATACGAAGTGGGATACGACTCAAGGGTGAGACCGGGATAATCAGACCATGATCCTACATCCTGGAAAAACTATAAATAAAGAGAGCAACACCGGTATCAGGTAAGCGAAGATTAATCAGAAAAAACATATAATAGAATGCTACTCCCTCCATCCCACTATAAATTGCTTAATTTTTTTGGGAGTCAAATTTAGTAAAATTTGACCGTAAATATAAATTAATCTATGTATTGTAAAAATATCATGTGAGATCATGTTAGATTAATCTTTACATCTATTTTCTAAATGTCAATTTTTTATGCGACACTATTGTAAGTAACTACAGATATTTACGATAAAACATACTCATTGAAAACCGTGAAAAAGTAAATAAACAATTTAGAGTGGGAGGAGGGAGTATACTAAGTGAGGCATCCGAGTTTCTTCCTCGAGACTGATACAAGATCTTTGCAAGTACTTGAAGAGGTTGGGACTTGCATGAGTCAATCTCAGGTACTATCTCTCTGTCTCATTTTAAGCTGCAAACTTTGACTTTCTGCAGTTGACTCAAAAAATGTTTGATCATTAATATATTTTTTTAAAGGAAAATAACAACTTGTGAAAAGTTGATATTTTAAAAATATATGTTGTAACAAATCTAACAATTTATCACTCAATGATATTTTTTCTTATACACTAATTTAATTTTAATGGTCAAAGTTAAGAAATTTTGACTAAATAAATAGTTAAATTACAGTTTGAAATGAGGCAGGTGGACTATTATCATTATTCAAAAGAGATTAATCACATTAAATCCGCATTCAGCTAAAGAGTTAGAATATGTAGCATCATTTATATAATGATTGCTTAAATTGTATAAAAAGAGGTGCTTACTATTTAAAGGGAACTAGTCCTTGGTCATAGTTAAGAAGTGATCAATTGTGGTAACTATTTGTTGGAAAATGTGATTTTACGTCGTCCCATTACTTTTTACGTCTTACTTTTTCACGGTTTTCAATGATTATTTTTTTTACTGTCAATATCTCTAGATACGTATAATGGTCAAAATTTACTAAATTTGGCTTTGAAAAAATTAAGGGACAATAGTTGTGGAACGAAGGGAGGATATCTCAACAATTTCCTATTAAATTAACGGTCTAAAAAGACGTTTAGAAAATTAGGAGGTCTTTTTAATTCTTTGGCAAACTTCACAGACATATTAATTGTGTGCATGCATAAATAATAATAATTTGAAATTGGCCAAAAACGTAGTCCCCCCATCTACTTGCCATACTTCTTTTTCTTCAATTTTTTCTCTCCTTTCCAATAATGGAAATGAAGAATAACAATTTATTTTAATTTATATTTTTGTTATTCAATAAGTGTGAGATTTATCTCCACAGATTAGTCTTGTTCTTCGACATGATCGATTAGATCGTTATGTTCATGTTGATAGCTCGATTTAGTTGTTCACGTTGATATATTG
Source organism: Rubia peregrina (assembly GCA_032355705.1). NCBI lineage: Eukaryota > Viridiplantae > Streptophyta > Magnoliopsida > Gentianales > Rubiaceae > Rubia > Rubia peregrina. Next base: position 12,930,632 of record JAULKK010000001.1, on the reverse strand, counting down.
TTCTCGATCTGCTTGTTTAGATCGTGTGTTCGTAATTTTGTTTGTGGTTTTATTTTTGGATTTCCATTAATTTGGATACGTCAGATCTGTATTTTTCAAGGTATTTACAGTTTGGACAACATAGATCGTGGTTGGATCAAGTGGTATTACAGTTGTAGAAAATCCCTGTTTGGTGCAATTATATTGATGCGTGATACCCTCCTCTCTGCCAAGTGGTCATGATTTTCGCGGGAAGCAAGTTAATATCCCTGAGTGCGATGTTACAGTTTTTATTGGATCTATCATCTGTAATAGTACAGACAATCAGTATGGTTAACATGTAATTTAGATATCCTTGCAATATGTTAGTTATTGCTAAAGGTTAGTTAGATTGAGTGTCAATTCCACTCATTGTAATTGTCGTTGGACGTTTTTCCAGCATTTTGGAATGATTGATTATTTTTATAAAAAATTGTGTGCATGCAACTCAGTCAAATTGTATTTGTAAAATAAATCATGCATCAAAAGTAATTTAAAATTAAAAAGGAGGACTGTTTGGTGATTAAAAGCTGGAAAGTTAAGCTATCCGAATTTGTTGTACTAGCAGAAATCGGTGTTTTGGCAGCACCCAAAAACATTTGGTTCCAAACCAAACAAACCCACTTATAATTCCATCATCTACTATATATATACCTCCTCCTCCGCCTTCATTTCCCTAAGTCCAAATTAAATTTACCCAACCCAGAAAACTGTAAAAATATTTTTTTTTTACTGGAAGCAGAAGAAGCTATAAGAAGAAAGAAATTCCATAATTCCATTTCCAAGTTCCAACTACTCCAATAAGGCAGGCACGAGCTCTGCGACCAAAACGCTGAATTCGTGTGCACCCTTCGGTTGAGAGGTGTCTTTTCTGTTTCTATCTCTCTCTCTTCATCCCACCCGTACGTGTGATCCAAGCTACGTTTACATTTCCCATTTTCCGGTGGCGTGGTCGTCGGAAAATGGTGAATTCCGTCGCCAGAACCACCTCCTTCGGCCGAAACATGGCTAGTACTAGTAGCTCTACGAAAAGATTGTACTACAGCCATTCATTCGATCATCCACGAGACATCGAAAATGGTTCGACAATGCTGCCGATTTTCCTCAACGATCTGCGAAGAAACCAGGCCGCCGCCGGCGGTCGGGATTTAGTGGAGGTTACGCTGGAGGTGGACGGGGACAACTCCATTGTTCTGTACACCGTAGCTCCGGCTGCTGCAGCCGCATCGGCGGCGTGTTCCTCCGCCTCCTCCTCCTCTCTCGCCGGAGGAGTGAGAGATATGGGTGAGAATGTGTTTTTGTCGAGGACGGCATCTAGGGTGTTTAAGAGGACCTTGTCTCGGCTGAGGTCGTGGGGCTCTCGGGCCTCCTCGTCATCGTCGGAGGTGGCAGCAGCGGCAGCAGTGGCGGCGGTGGATAAACGGGGTGAGATGAAGGCGAAGGCGAAGCTAATGAGGACGACATCCAGCGCACAGCGCGCGCTGGGAGGGCTGAGATTTATAAGTAAAACTACCACTAAAGATTGTGAAACGTCGGAGCTGTGGAAGACGGTGGAATCGAGGTTCGATTCCTTGGCTAAAAATGGCTTACTCTCACGGGAAGATTTCAGTGAATGCATAGGTATGTGAGTTGTTTCTTGATCCGGGTTAATTTCCTTCAGGTTGGATGCATGAGGTAATTTTTTTAAAATGGAAATAAATGGTGAGGTCGCATTCTCCAAATGCGACCTTGGA